>SOMO01000062.1:789308-845821 GCA_028128575.1 Paedocypris carbunculus
CAATTCTTGTAAACGATTCTTGCAAGCAATTCTTTCAGCGTTCATCACAAAGCTTGGGGCGACACAGGAACACTTCCTGCTTTATTTAATTTACTATCAATTTAAGTTGCTGTCACAGATTGTTTTTGAATCACTCTTTGAATAGTATGAATCTTGTACATGGTTCAGCGGTTTGATAGGTAATATCCAAACAATATGATAGTAAGGGCTGTGTAGACTGATTATAGACGCAATAAGTTGATGGTTACAAAAGCCAAATATGTAATTCAATACAATGGGATTGTATGTACTATACATGTAGATGCATCTGATGGAGCTTGAGGCAAGTGGAGCTTAAAAAGAGCTTGCTGAAAGTTGCTAAAAGCGAAATTTCTATGCCGATGGGCAGTAGTGATCAAATGCTGTTATATGCTTCCGTGTAGTACAAATCTGCCCCTAATGTCTCCATAGACAATCAGTTGGACATTTCCAGACCCAGCAGATCTCAAGGTAAGAGCCAAGAGAATATCAAACCATTTATACAGCAAACAGGCTTTGCTGTAGTTCTATATTTCTTCACTTCGGAAATGGGTGTTTATTCACTATTTAGACACTTTCACTACTCTAGTACACTGTTTTATTCTCTGGATGCAGATATGATTGTTCTCTGATTGTCAAGACAAATAAATAAGTTGTGTTAGCAGTGTTTAACAATACAGATTGAGGCATTGACTTGCAGGTTTTGCCTCCTAAACTTTTCCTCAGTTTGAGATGAGGCTTGAACCGCCGTTGCTGCTCTCGCCTATATTTAGAACTTGGGAAATACTATCAAATGTGTTCAAATATGTTCCATCTTGAATTTTAAACCTGTATTTGTGATGTTTATTGCAAAACTGTCTAAATTAAATTCGGGTAAGAACTTTTGTCCAAAAATTTTTTTAATGAAATTAAATGAGCAGATTATAGTGCCGAGGGTCTTACTAGTACCACCAGTTTAATGTTGCTCCTCTCGTCTTTGTGTTTTTCCATGTTTTTTCTTCTAGAAGTCGGAAGGACAGTTTGGAGAGCGAGAGCTCTGCTGCGATTGTTCCTCACGAGTTGGTGCGAACACGACAGCTGGAAAGTGTGCATCTGAAGTTCAACCAGGAGTCTGGAACACTGCTCCCTCTGTGCCTCAGGTAGGAAGAATTCTAGCCTGCATGAGAAGCATTTATAATCAAGATACCAGTCTGATGAGGTTGGCGTTCAAAGTATGGAATTTGGCGTCATAATGTCCATCTATCAATTTTCTGAACTTTTCTGTTTCTGGGTCACAGGGAGCAATAGGTGGAAAAAACAAACCAATCACAGAGCAGGATATGTTCTGAGAAAGAAACTGATTATGATCAAACTTCATACTAAAAACATCATACCTTTTTAGTTCTTGAAAGTTGCAGTCACATTCTGAACTAGACAAACAGGCAAAACAAACTCCAAGAAAAGCATTACTGTAACTGGAGGAGGTTCATTAATCTGAAGATGGTTGTTTACGTATATATTCCGTTTGATAACAATAGATTTTAACTCTTTGGACATCTTTGCAGAGGCCGCCTGCTACATGGCAGACATTTCACATTTAAAAGTATTAATGGCGACACTGCAATCACCTTTGTATCGACTGGGGTGGAAGGGGCCTTTGCCACAGAAGAGCATCCGTTTGCAGCACATGGACCCTGGCTCCAGGTACCACAACCTCACCACTGATCCCATCAGCGCCACCATGCCTTTCTGACTTTCTGTAACGAATCTGTTTCGTTACAGATATTACTCACTGAGGAGTTTGTGGAACAAATGCTAACTGACCTTCGAGACTTGAGCTCTCGTGAAGAGGTGATGAAGTTTAGCCTCTTGTGGTTAAAAGTTTCACTTTGAATTTTCTTCTAACCCTGTTTCTGTCTGACCCCTCGTACAGTCAAAGCTGAAGGAGTTTAGTTGGCCTGATAAGAAGCTAAAGATCTCTGTCCTCCCTGAGACGGTGTTCGACAGTCTTCTGCAGTGAAATTCTGAGCTTTCCTGATTGCAAACACCCATTCGTGGAGCAGAGATGTTCCATTCAGAGAAAACACATTGAGACATTTTTTTTCCTTCGTTGGTGTCTGCCCGAGTTCCTTAACGCTTTTGTAAATGTGCAACATTTTATATTGTCTATCAAACCACTTCTCTTTGTGCTGGTCAGTTTATCCTATTCATTTGTTTTTTTTTTTATATTTAATATGTCAATGCCTGGATTTGTATCTACAGACACCTCTGTGCCTTCACCAATGGGATCATGTGTAATTTGAGGGAAATTATCTCCTGCTTTTAATGTGAAGAAAAGAACTTTAGGCGTAATAGAGACGCTGTTGCTAAAAATTGCTGTCAATTTTGAAATTCTCGTTAGATTTATATTACCTAAAATACATCAGTGCCTTTTTGGATTCTTGCAGCATCTCGAGGTCTGTACTGAGGTGATCTTGTTAAAAAAAAGGTGCATCTGTTTCTGCTGACCTACACCGTACCAAAGCATGTACAGTATGGGCGATTTTTACACTACATATACAAAAGCAGAATAAATATATTATTCTATTATTAATGAGATTTTTTTTTTTTAATTCGATAGATTGTTGCTGTTAAACGTTTTATAAAATCTTGTTCTTCAGTTGTGATTGCATTCCTTACTGCTATAAAAAGGAAGCAAACAAACCAGTTCCTGTATAGCTGTTTAATTTTAAGAATGTACATCTTCTGCTCACATGTCTTCATAATTTAGGTCAACGTGTTTTAAAAATTATTTGAATTTGTGTTCAAAAACATCACTCCAGTCCTCACTCGTTGGTTTGATATTTCTAAGCGCATTAAAATTATTCTAAAAAATCAAACAAACAAAAGTCTTGTCATTTTTATTACAATTTAACAAATGTACAGTATTGTCATTCTTATCAAAGCTTATAGCATTTAAATGTTTATGACTGCATAATGAGGGTTTTATGCACCATATTATTAGTGTTAATTAGTGTATTAGTTGTTGACTTGGGGACAAATAAAATGACTTTTACTTCCATAGAGACTTGTATTTTGCTCAAATCAAATCACTTTTATTGTCACATCACCAACAGCATGTGAGCTGTGGTAGGTGGAAAAAACTTGCGTGCAAACTTAGGATACACGATGCAGACAAAATACAAACAAGACGGAACAGTCTTTATAACTATCTGATGTTTATTTTAAGACCTTTATTGAGTTTTATGTAAGAAGCACTGTCTGAACTGCCACAGAGTGGTACATTAAGCAATTCTGAAGCTGATTGAACTTCCTGAGCTGTTTCGGAGGGAAAAAACTCAAGGGCTTCCACTTCTGGTTGAGAGAGATTATGCACCCCAGAAACTGTAACGTCATGGCAGAAACTATTAGTGTTGATGGTGAGCGGCAGAGAAAGCAGGGAGTACCTTCTTCTAACAGTGTTTATTTCCAGTTTGTTCTGACTGCACCACTGGACCAGCTGCCCTACATTTTTTTACTTAAATGTTGACTCATCATTCTGGGTAAGTTCAAAGACTGAGTTTCACTGACGGGTTTCCCGAAGTGCTTATATTTGTTATCAGAGAAGGGCAATGGGGAGAGGGCACACCCCTCCGTTGCTGATGGTGCAGTTGCCACATATCACTAGCAAGGGTTCTGATGTCTTGAAACCTGGGAGCAACTGCAGTGAGCTGGGGCAGTTTGTTATGGAGTATTCCAGTGGTGGTGGTATTGAAGGAAGATTAATCCACAACGCACATGTAGATAAAGGAAGGGGACCGCCAACCCACTTTGGTGGTTCCCGCCTTTTCTAGTTTCATCCACTCCTGGAGCCTTGCCACTGAGGAGTTTTCTAACTGCCTTTGTGACCAGAGTCAGGCAGTCGGATTAATCCTCATGTCAGATGGTTTGATGAGATTCTCATCAGGATATGCATTCCTCCTTCTCACTATATCCACCGTTAGAGTCAGCAGTTTTCAACCTTCACTGTAAACAGTGTTGACAGGGTGCCACTTCTGCCTCCTGGAATGTCGGACGGTTTGCCAACCGCTTCTTTCATAGCCTCACCCAGAAGCCATGTCTTCTGACAGACCTTCTACTAGAGTTACTACTTATCAGCTCTTCTAGCCAAACAGTCCTGATAGAACTTCAAAGAACACCTTCTTTGACTCGATGACTCTTGCTTGCCAAGTGGTGTCTACTACTGAGTTTGGGGATTGACACCGCAGTGGGCATTGGAGACCTTGGCCTGTCCTATGTGAAGAAAAGGAGAAGGAGAGAATGATTCCGTCAGAGTTTTGTGACGATAAAATTGAATCAATGAAAGTTGATCATGGCGGCACTGTGGTGCAGGGGGTAGTCCTGTTGCCTCAATCTTTCCAATTGTCACTTGAGGTGTTAGTTCGAGAATGGTCAGGGCCTTTCTGTGCAGAGTTGGCATGTTCCTCACACAGTCCAAAAACATGAGTTCAGGTGATATTTGACAGGAAAATAGCTGTGTCAAAGTCCTGCTTGTCCTGCCACCTGGACAGCCACAGCGTGATGCTAATGGACTGATAAGCGACCGGCTGGTTCATTACATATCTTTGACTACTACAGTATATAAGCTGTCGTTCCAGGGAATTGAACGTTGCTAGTGTTACTAATTCTTCTATGTGTTGTTGCCACATTCAGATGGTTGTTTTGTTTCTGGTGTTCCCAGTTTTTATGTAAGACTCATGTTTTATGTAAATCCATTAAAAGTACATTTTTCCACCCTGCCGTCAACTGTGCATTCCCAGTGTGTGACAGAGGGAGTGTGTGTGATTGGGGATGTGCGGATGTGAGTAAATGCTGGTGTGTTTGGCTGCCACTATTCTGCAGGGCAATAGGTATTTGTAGGTACCTGGTGGCTTGAGGGTCTTAAAAGGCATATATGAAACCTTCTTAATATAGGGGGGAACATCAATAATGTTCGCTGGGGGCCTTTTTTTATGTATATAAGTGTCAGAAACTAAATAATTCCCCGAAAGTGTGTGAGTAAGAAACAGTGTTGTATTATGTCTCATTGTTGCAAAGAAACGAATAGTATTTGATTTTTAGCTTCCATTTTGTCCAAATTCACCTAAACAATTGTCTTTGTAACAAAAACATGTGGCGGGGGTTGCAAATATGTAAAATGAACCATTGAGCACCTATAACAATGTCTGATAACAAGGCATCACTCAAGTCAATGTCAATTACATTGTGTCACTGACCTCTTGTGTGCCCCTGTTGTGGTTCACATGAGCGTTGGTGTCCCCACAGAAATAACTTAATCTGTAAAAACTATAATTGTAGAGAATGGGCTCAATGTTCTACAATAGGCTCCTGAACCCATCCATGGGCTGAAATAGGCCCCTTTCAGGAAATGTTGTACTAGATACAGGGCTAGGCATGGAGGTGGGTCTGACTGTTTCTGGTTGCCGGGTTACTTAACGGACGGTTGGGTCCCCATTTCGTCTCTGCACTACTGTTGGTGTACAGACCTCATGTGTACACTTTTCCAGGTAGTGGGCCTTTTTGAGCTCGGCCTGCCCAGTGATGCTAATCTTGGTAACGCGTGACAATGTCTGTTTTACTGTTTTGCATTTTTACATTATGTAATATGTTTGATCTAATATTGATTTAATGGCACTGATAATGATACATTGTGTAATGAATTTTACCTTGTGAGGAAAAAATATTTACAAATTCTTTTGCTTTACCACAATGGCTATGCCGTTATAAATGCTGACTGTTTTTAGGAATAATAACTGCGTGTTGACTGCTCATATATTACAATTTATTTATAAAGAGAAGGTGGATGAATAATAATAGTGATGAGTACTATTTTTGATATATGCTTGATCTAGTATAGAGAGCACAGTGCACAGATTTTTTTTTACTCTCGGTTGAAACTTCAGCTTCTGTTTCTTTAAACGAAACCCCGCCCACATTCAAGTCTTAAATCACGTGACAAGGGAAGGGGGAGTATGTGAACTGTATCCTGAGTTGCAGTCCTGTGCCTGCATTCCTCTTATCTGGGATTTGCTTGAAAGGGGGAAAATCATAAATAATAACCGACGAATATTGGAATACAGCCCCGGAGCATCGGTTTTCCACCCGGGCTTTTGGTTTTTAAAGGACGTAGGATCCCTGGATGATTACCGAAGAGGAATTTTCTTTTTTTCCTCTTTTCGCGAGGGTTTCTATTTAAAGGGAATTCAAATGAGAAGAAAAGTAAACAGATACGTCGTTTTTAATTCGCGTTAAGCAAGATGGCTGATGAACGATAACCGGAGCTAAACGATATCCTCGGTTTTAAGCGCAAGAAAGGTATCGGACTTTAATACATGAATATTTCAGGCGAGTTCGCTTCATGAAAATAAAACGCACGACATCGGCGGCTAAAAATGAATTCAATCGTTCTCTGGTAAGTGCGGACGGAAAAACATAAAGCGAAACATGGACCGGGGTCGCGTTTTGGATCGTTTTGTAATATTTAACCAGCACAGATAGCGAGAGAACAGTTGTGCGGATGATAAAAATCTCTGATGTTTTGGGTTTAGCGCTTACACAGGGCAGGGTGAGAGAGGAATATTTATGTGTGCGTATGTGTTTGCGTGTTTAAGGGCTAATTTAAGTCCTTAAGAATAGAACGGTGCTTGTTGTTTTACCGGTTGCCTTCAGTTTAGTGGCGTGAGGACGAAATCCCGCAAAACAGCGTCGTACAACCACACGGAGATTTAGAACTATTTTTATAACTCTTTTTTGACATTCAGCAGGGAACCGTCGCAAATCAAACTCACAATCGACTTCTTCCTCAAATGACTTGAACAGACCGCGAAGGGACGTTTTCCTTCCTCCGCAAAGTTTCAGCGTCACCGATTTCCCCTTTTAAACTTGTCATACCTTTTCACACGCGTTTTGATACGCGGCTTGATTTTGAGATGAGCATCTTGTGTTTGAATAGAAGCAAACGCGTCATCAAGACATTCGCAATAGAATTAAAATGTGCTGTTCGGCAATCAGACATCTGTCACTCAGGCGTTTAGCGCGAGCTCCACCTGTGTCGTCGGTTTTTATTCTCGTGTCACACTAAACAATTTATTTTACGGATGTTTGCGGTTTAATCCGTCCTAGTGATACTGTTCATTTAAAGTGAACTAATAGAGCACTCAATTTTATTTCCAATATAAAGGGTTGACTAAAATCATATTAGAATTATTTATCACAAGTACTGCAGAGAATTTATAGTATATTATTAATGAGCAAAAGTCGGTTAGATATTAACGTGTCAAAGATTATTCATAAAATATTTATGTATTTATTAAATAATCATGATCATAATCTCAATGTAAGATCAACGTGGTTGCTAACCACGTTTTTAGCAACCACGTCTTAGGCAGTTTTGCTAAGACCCTAATTAAATACCTATATTTTTTAACAGTAATCAAAAAGGCAATGTTGTTGTTTTTTCCTGGTTAAAACCGTTGCTTGGACAGCATCTTCTAATTTACAGCAGTTTGCTGTTTTGGATTACTGACTTTCCCAGAAGCAGAAACCTACTCTTGGCTGGATTTAAGTCTGATCAACAGCTGTTTTCTGGAAGCTTCTGTGCTTTATTGCCATTTATTATCTGACACAACACCTGGATTCATGGCACTGTCTCAAGGATGGGAGAAACATTCTTGAGAAGCTGCTAGAACATCGAAATTTGCCATCCATAAGCAAATCCAACCAACTGTAACTGGATGTCGGATCAGGTTGAGATGGCAGAGAACTGGCGTAACTGCTTCGAGGAGGAACTCATTTGTCCCATTTGCTTGCATGTGTTTGTGGAGCCCGTGCAGCTGCCATGCAAACACAACTTCTGTCGAGGCTGCATTAGTGAAGCCTGGGCCAAAGACACGGCCAATGTGCGCTGCCCAGAGTGCAACCATGCGTACAACCAGAAGCCAAACCTGGAGAAAAACATCAAGCTGACTAATATAGTGGAGAAGTTTAACGCTCTGAACGTGGAGAAGCCTCCAGCTGTACCTCACTGCATTCTGTGCAGACGTGGACCACCTCTTCAGGCTCAGAAAGTGTGTCTCCGTTGTAACGCGCCGTGTTGCCAGTCTCACATTCAGACGCATCTCCAGCAGCCGGGTACAGCGCTCGGCCATTTACTGGTGGCCACTGAGGAGGTCCGGGCTTGGACCTGTCCACACCACGATGAATACAGGCTCTACCATTGTGAGGTGGAGCAGATGGCTGTGTGCCAGTACTGCTTCTTGTCTAGATGCGCCCCTAACCACGGCCACGCGGTGTGTGATGTGGAAGTACGACGCAATGACTTCAGGGTAAGTGTTTTTGATCTCTACTTTCATGCAGAGATGTAGCTGTGTTTTTCTACTTTACTGACCAAGACTATTAAGCATGGTCAATGGTCATTTTTGACATTTTTAACCGACAGTCCAAAGCAATGCCTAACCCTACATTTGGCATATTCTCACAACATTTTGCATGTCACTGTTCAGGTAATTATTAATCATGTATGATTTACTCACAAGTTTATGGTTTCTATACTTTAGGAGACTATACTTCATTTTAGTGTTTGGGCCTTGTCCCCTGATCACTGGCCAGTGGGCAAACCTATTTTAACAGCTGATTTCTATTTCTTACATCATTTGTCGCAGTGGATTTTCAATATGCTAATTGACGCTTGGTTCTCAGTTTATGTTAATTGATCTTAAGGTGAACAGCCCTGCCATCTATGAGTGTAAAAACACTTCAGGACAAGATTTTAATGCTTTTGTTTCTGTGCATTTTGTTTTGTGCATTTTACTCCATAAAATAGTTCCAACATTTCCAAATTTCTTTTGCTTTGTATTAATGGTTTTGCTAAAAACAGAGAATCTTATAATGCACATTAAATGGCAGTTTGTTTTACACCTGGATTTGTGTTTTTAAGTTAAATGAGTTTCCAATTTAAATTTACTTGAACCTGTTAACCCAATGATTTCTTTTAGATTTTAGTCTTTGCATAAAAAGCCTTGGTGGGAAATTGTGTTTGGCTTGTGTTGAAATATTTAGGTTTAACTAAATTATTTAATGCAAAAATGATAGGTTTAATAAAAAGGTGCTGCTCCAACACTTGTTTTCCATCCAAAGTCCAGGTAATAAATAGAACTTAAGTTCAGTTTTTTACATTTTCCCATATTGTCCACAAGATAAAATTGAATTCTTACATTTATGTCTGGTCTTAGAGGTGAAACATCACAAACATAACAGAACCTTTAACAACAAGAGATTTTAGTTTGAAGCTCGTTCTTTTACCCATAAATAAAAAGTGATGGAATAATTAGCAGACGCACTTCTGTGTAGGAGTGAAAATACACACTGTTCCTTCAGCCACTTCCTGGAGAATAATGAAGTGTTGTGAGGTGTTGATGCTGTCGATGATGAATATGATGATGATGATGATGAGGAGGATGACGCTGGACCGGGCAGGAACAGCCTCTGGATGCGTGAAGAAATGCGTTTCACTCGGCCAATGTGACACGGCTCCTAAAGCAGCCAAGTGTCAGTGGACGGAGGGAGGAAATGGAAGCGAGGCTTGCTTTACTCACAGCTGCTGCTGAAGACACACACGTCCCTCTGTTCTTTCTTTCGCAACCGCATAAAATTATAGAGTGTGACTCAAGTTGTCCCGCAGTAAAACTGCTTGGCCTTTACTTGCTCCCTTGCCTCTTGTTCAGGAACAGGATGTGGCTTCCAGGCAAGCACGGGAAGGGTGTGACCTCGGTTCTTCTGTGCTCCGTCCCCAATAATCCACCGGCTGTTCGCAAGAATGACATCATGGGAGATCCTATCGAGGATTACCCTTCTGTTTCCTTTTTTCTTCCCCTCTACTCAATTCCCGCTTTTATGCTGTTCATGTCAGGAAGCAGGTCTATGCTTTTCTGTGAATCCATCCTTTTCAGTTGGATGTGTTTTAGGACAGCACATTGGTCAGGACTCAGGATTTATATGTGGGTGTCTGATCTGCGTCCATATTTTGTCATTCTTTGCAAGTAGTCACGCTTTTGGTTCGGCTGGATCATTCCAAATGCAATTGTCCTTCAGATTTCCTTCTCGGAGACTGGAGGATTGATTGCGGTGTCGAGGAATGATTTGAGGGGGCATTCTTATCACGCCACCACACACAGGCAAGTCCAGACAACGTTGCACGACTCTTGCGGTCGGCTCTGAGAAATGTTTAGTACCGTTGGATGACTTCAGTTGTTCGGAATCAACATGTCAAGGGTCTGAGGAGAAACCCTGACAGGAAAGTAGTGGAGAAATTCATCGTGAAAGTGAGCTGGAGAGTGGAAAGGAGCAAACAAACCCTGCGGGTCAATTCTGCTGATGTACGTAATTGCAGACGAGCTGTTTCTACTGTGATACGCTGCCCTGCTTCACGTGATTTATGCCGTTTCCTGTTTTTGTTTTTTAGTTTCCATATGCTTTGGGAATAAGCTCATATTTGACCAAATCGTATAAGAGGATGTGTTTTTCTGTAGAAATTGCTACAACGGAAGCTCACGTGTCAGGGTTTGTGTGACATGTGCTTGGTGTAAGGTTCATCATCACGTCGATTGGAATCTATGTTTGAAATAAGATATTGATATTTTACTAATTACATGCTGCGTCAGTGAAATTAATCTGTCACTCAGTAGATCGATTCATTTTGGGTCCAGGAGTAAACTTTTCACTTTACGGTAAAGTGCAAGTTTTCCGCACGGTTTGCGAATTCTATTTTTATCCACACATGGGCCTTGAATAATACCTTGAACTAGAGTTGAGTTTGTTCCGGGGCCCAGCTCTTATCTCCTTTATGTCACATGCTTTATCCTTCTCTCCTCATATTTTTATTTTCGAGTAAGGAAAATACATTTGTAAATTACAAATATTTTATACAAACATAGTAGAAAGATGTTGAACCTGCCTTTTAGATGTTGCAGGGTCAAATCCCAAAGGTTGTGGGATTGATTCCCAGGGAAACAAGTTGCTTCAGATAAACTCTCTACTAAATGCATTGTTGTAAACCGTGAAAAAGTGTCTTAAATATTACATTCTTGAAATGGGTTTGAATTTGAGTGTGGCTGTGGCTCACTCCGAAACTTGTTTTGTTTATAACGCCATTAAAAAGATGAAGTTGCAGGAAAATTGTTGCTCTTTTTGTATATAACGTGACCCAACACCGTTTATAGTTTATGTTTTCTACGTTTATTTCAAGTTTATGGTCTACAACATTGACTACTGTAAAAGCACTGTATTTGAGATTCCTCCAGAGCACTGGCAAATTGAAGACAATCTCAGTGCCGTTTATGATTACAAATTTCACACATAACCGTCAGAGTTCCTGACCTTTTCTCTTCTGCATGAATGTAGGTTGTGTTGAGTCACTTTCGAATGCACTAATAAATCAACTCTCCAGCATTTTGCTGTTAAATTCACCTACGCCCTTCACAGAAACTCGCAGGAAGCCAGAATATTCTGATCTATTAAAAATGTATTCACCTATAAACTTGAAAAACCAACAAGCCTGTCATCATGCTTTCCATTTCATCAAATACATGGCATTCACTCATCCCTTATAGTTAATTGTCTGTTGAAATCTCCAGACGTCACTGTTGTAAGGACCTTAAATAAGAAACGTGGGAAAAAACGCAACTCATGTTCTAACTTTTGAATGAACCCTCTGAATCTTTGGCGATGATTGAGGTGAAGATGTAGAGTTTCCTGTACTCTTAACTGTCAGTAATCCGGGCTGACACGGAGCTCAGGATGTAAATTGCTGGCAGACTCATCTGTTAAAATCTATTCATCTTATTCTACGTAAAGCAAGCTGCTGGCTGACAGCTGTCTTCACACCACAGACCTCGCGTCACTCGAGTGTGTTGCAGCCCAAACGTGCTGTAATGAGCAGAGAAATCCATTCAGAATGTTATTAAAATCTTGAGGTTCTCTAACGGCATGGAAGAATGTTTGTTCATAATTTTTTTTGTATTGTCTTCTGAATGTCTTTGAATACTGCTGTGCATTTTTTATTTTTTTACTGGATCATTTTGTCTTAAATAACTGGCTTTACCAATTAATGCCACATTTATCAAAATAAGATGAGATGTGCAACACGTAACATGAAAATGCCATTATGACCTTTATTGTTCAAAACACATACTCCTATGTATGTCTCGGGTTTGTACAGTGATTAATATAGAACACAAAAAAAGAGCTTACAGTATGTAGTGGATACCAAAAGCGCACTACACGGAGATGAATGAATGAATGAACTTTATTGATCCCACAGTGGGTAAATTCAATTGCCGGAACAGCCACTAGTAGCAATGACAAAATAAAGGGAGAACAGTGAACATATAGTGTACAGAAATAAAGAAAGAAAGAATAATATATTTACATTTCAAAAGTCAAAGGAGAGATGAACACTAGGTAATGTTGAACATCACAAGGAGTTATAACGTGCCCTTTAAGCAACAATATTTTATACTCTAATAATTTTTAGATAATTTAAGAACTAAGAAATAATGTTTTTACAAACTTTGTTCATAAAAAAATTGCTCTATAAATGAAAATAAATTACTTTATATGGACACAATGTTCCGTGTTTTGTTGTTTAAACATTTTATCCTATTTTTATCATTTTATTGATTTGTGTCTTCAATCAGCCGTCAAACGCAGAGATGGAGCTTCTGATGCTGTATGTTTTTCCGCAGCATGGTCATAGTTTTCCACATGATGTTGAGGCTTATTGTCAATGGATCCAAATTCTCTGTAATTGTTTTTGTCCGATAAAGTTCCACGTGTTCTTCATCACAGTCTCTTGCAATCTATAGCGTTGACGAGAAACACGCACCGTTTACAGACAAAGTGTGTGTTGACTGATTTCAGATCAGTGAGACCCATTCCTACAAGAGCTGGAAACTGTTGTTCTGATGAAACCGGACTTTACCGCGATACATGGGCGATTTGCGCTCATTTGTCCAATTATGAAGTGAACAATTTTACACTGAATGTCCCAATGTAACAGGAATTGTTTCCAGGCTTTAGAATTTGTCCAAATAAAGCGACAGTCTCTTCTGCCAAGTGTAGGAGATGAGGATGGGTCTTGGGGTTTTTCTTTGACACTGGTGGTGGTCTCCTCATCCACCTGAGGAGAGAAATGAGGAAATGGGAAAGTGGTCTGTCTCCAGGGCTCTGGTAATGTCTGGATGGGCATGGATGCAGAATTAACTGGGGGTTGATTTGCGACGAGAGGCAGAGGCTAGTGTTGCCACCATGTCCTGTGATATCACTTCTGTGATATGTCCTCTATGTCGATGCACACGCCACCTTTGATTGCTAATTTTCAACATGGGTCATTTTTTTTTTTTAATTCTTANTTATCTGGCTATATGATTTTACAAATAAAAAAAATGTAATACAATAAAATGTAATTATACATATATATGTACGTATATGTGTGTATGTGTATATACTGTATACGCATGTGTATATATAGTTATGTACGTATATACTGTGTTCATGCATAAACACGTCTGTAGTAGGATGTTCTTCAGTAAAAAAACTACCAAATCCTTGCTTTCAGAGCGTTGTTTTGCCAATATTCATGCATTGGCACGAAACTCCTTGCCGTTTATCTTTATTATATATTTTATTTTTGAGAATTTTTGGTTTCTTCATGCTGAGATACTGGTTGCTGGAGGCCTAAAGAATGTGTCCCTGTCACGTGACCCAGCAGAGCGGCGACCCCGCGGCGGTCTGGAGCGCATTAGAGAGCACGCGGGGATAACCTGACAATCTGTCACTGACACAGGAAGAAGACCCCTGCAAACAAAGAGAGGGTCTCCTCCCCCCCTCCGCTCCACACACGTGAACCTGCACACACCCGCGTGCCTTAATGTTGTCATGACAGCGGCGCGTGTTGCGTAGATGTTGATGTGGGTGAAGCTAGATTGGCTTGTTATTTAACGTCCCGTGGACTTTTGTGTTTGTTTAGCAGTGGTGTTCATCTTGTAGGCATGAGAAACCGAGTATAAAGGGGATTATAAAAGCTGCAGCACACTGTCAGGCTTTGATTTGTCTGGGGGATGGGAAGCTTTGGGGTTAGTAGCTCTCTCTGAATCCAATTTAAAAGCTGTCCTGTCCATAATAGGAGGTGGAAGCGTGTTTGTGGGATTCTGATGAATTAGTTTCATCACTGACATCTTTTGTTTTCCTCATTTGGGGTAATCAGATTTGCAGAGATCGTGACATCAGAGCCTGAAGCATGTTTGGCCTCGTGATGAACAGTTCAAGGCACAAGGTGTTTGGTGGCTTGGATTTGTTTGCATGGGATTTTCATTGACTTTTCAGGTTAATAAAAGTTTTGCACATTTTAGCAAACAGTGCAGTTGAAGGCCACTTGTATTCCAATAGCAAAGCATCCTGTGGGAGAGCTGAAAGCTGCTGATCGTGGACCAATCATCATCAGTGGTGACCAGCCAATCACCAGTCACTGTTGAATTAGTTCATTGTTCTTGTTGCTATGGTTACCAAATTGTGTCCATTTAAAAAGTAAAAAGATAAAAAGAAGGATAAAAAGAATAGATGAGAAGGTAGAGATGAAACAAAATCTTGTTTTGATAGGTGACCATGTTGAGAACTAGTTTGTATAATAATAACTGTAAAGGGAAAAGATTATATATGTATATAAGTGACAGTAATCAAAAAATCAATAAATGTTGTTTGCTTAATGGTTGAGAACCTCTTTGCTTGAGCCTTGTTGAGTAGATCTTTGTGACTTACTTGTGCTCTTGTGTTTTTCAGCGTATGCTAATGAAGCAGCAGGATCGCATTGATGACCGGGTGAAAGACATTGAAGAGCAGTTGTACAAGTTGGAGTCTGACAAGCTTCTGGTGGAGGTAAGCTCACGTCCACCACACACACACACGCACACACTACACACCGTGAAGTCAAATGTCTGGCAACCGTCAGGTCAAAAGAGATTGCGTTTCTAATGCACTTCTGTGGCTTTCCGAAGTGGTTCTGTTAGCTTCTCTGCTAGAGTAGCTAGCGCGGTCTTGAGGCTGGGAAAATTCTTCCGTTTTCTTCTCCAGTAATTGACATGAATAAAGTTAAGAGTGGGAAAATTTTATTTTATTACGGCATTCAAATCTGCTGTATTGGCCAAGTTTGTACAATTAAGAAATTCGATTCATCTCCTTTTTGTAGTTTACTGAAAAGATAATGCACAGATACATTTTTTGCACAATGTATTTAAATAAAATGACTTCCAAATGTGTTAAAGGAACTGAAAATTGTGTTACTTAAAAAATGATATTCCTAAATACTATAATTATGTAGTTAAATATTGTTTGAATAAATAAGTCATTTAAACAACTTACAATTGACCTCAGTCCTCAATATCAGATAAATGGACAAAAGATGATGCAGTTCAGAGGTTTTAGAATAAAATGTATTTTATTACTGAAGTCTATTATAAACCTAAATTACTTTTGTAAGGAACGGTAGCGGAGAGTTACGTTTCTGAGAGTTAGTTCGTTTTACAAGTCATAGGACTATTAAAATTATACTATTATAGTACCATTAATATAGTTTTGTAATATAAATTTTAATTTTAATGAAAAATATAATTTTTTTAAAATATAGATTTTCAGGTTAATCTGGCCATGTGAACGTGTGTGATGTGTATGCCCGGATTCAGAGTGAACGCTGTCGCTGCTCTCCCGGGCAATTGATGTGCGTGTGCATGTTGATTTCTGTAAGGCGACCTTGGGGGTCTCGAAAGGCGGCAAATAAATTAAAGGAATTATTATAATTAAATATTAGCAGGCCTCCGTTTGTTGATGGTTTCTGTGAAAAACGTGATATATGGAGCCTAAAATTCAGGCAGCTCAGAGAGACACCACTCACTGTCTGTCTGTTTGTCTGTCTGTCTCACATTTCACTGCAGTTCATGAATATGTATTAGGATTTTGGGCATGACTTTGGCAGTCTCTGTGCTTTATCTAGACCTTTCTTCGCGCCTGTGAGTTTTATTTTTATCTATAGTAAAAAGAAGCCAAATTCAGTGTCAGGCAGCTCTGTAAAGGTGTTTGAGGATTTTCTGGAACTGTTTATTCAAATCGTTTTTAGATTCCACTGCGGTTTCTGGCTTCCTGGAGCGCTAATTTTGCACAGCATAATAAAAAGTATTTGCAGTTTTCCCAAGCAAAGAGAAAATCATAAAAACATTAAAGACATTCTTAGAATAATAATATCAGTAAATGTTTTTTTAGTGGAATTATATCCAACATTAGTGGAATGATGTGGAACATTAGCAAAGCCATGTTACTGTTTACGGTCAGTTATAGTTTCATTAACATCTAGTTAAGGAAATGAGTAGATATATAACTTATAGTTTAGTTGCAGTTTGGCACAATGAAATGTAAAACCAACTTTTCTGACTGTGAGCGTTTGGTTTCAGACGTTGAGCATTTCTGTGTGTGTCTGTTTGCAGGACAAAGTGCAGCAGCTGAAGGAGGAGGTTCGTGTGCAGTATCACAAAATGCACCAGCTGTTAGAAGAAGACCTGAGGAGAACTCTAGAAGTGCTGGATAAAGCTCATTCTAAATACTGCCAGGAGAATTCTACCCAGAGCCTGCAGCTTAATGAACGGCGTCAGGAGGCCAAGAAGCTGCTCAGCTCCGTCCAAGTGGTGTTTGACAAGGCCGAGGATATCAACATCATGAAGGTCTTGCTTCGTTATATTATCATTATAGTTTTTTATATGCAATTTCTTTCTCGTGTCCTTCTTTCCAGTGATTCTTTCCAGTTGATTTTGTCATATTGAATCTCCAAAACAAAAGAAGCTGGAAATGATCTTGTCGTTGATCTCAATAGCCTTTTTCAATCCTATCCTGCTCTTCGTTTTTGTTATTTGCTTCAGTTCACAACCAACTGCTGATTTGATGTTCCAAGTAATTTTGATGTGATAATGCACTATAACGTTCAACATTTATACTCTTGTGTCGTGTTCACCATCACTGTGTGTCATATTCAAACCGACTTGAGGGAAGGTTGCGATCACATGTTGTGGAAGTCGGGCTGACCAGACAGCAGGGCAGCTGCTCTGGATTTCAGAAATACCTGTGAATTTTTTTCTGAAACGTTCCTTAACTCTCACTCTTGCTATAAATCCTTCTGCACATTGCCACACACGGCAGTAAAGTCGCAGCGTGAGTGTGGCTTTCCTGAGAAATGTGCTTGATTCAGCCGTCTGCTAAAACAAGCAAAAGCTTCCAGACTTCACACTGATTCATGTTTGGCTTTTCTTTTTTAGAACACCAAACCTGTAAAAATGCTCATGGACAGGTATGTTCATTTAATTTTTTACTTTTCTAACACTGTGTTGCGATTGTTAACACGTGGAATAAGAAGGGAAACATGCTGTCTCGACAGATCACAGTCGTGCACGGGCGGCACGCTGCCTCCGTACAAAGTGGGTCATCTTAACTCCAAAATGTTCTTGTCAGAAGTCTCAAAGAAGGAGAAGAATCTAAAAAAAATACTAGAAGGTGGGTGAAATGTTCCGTTAACACATAAAATATGGCAGGGCATAAAAGTTATTTACACACAGAAATGCTCTCAGCCGTGTCAAAAGCAATGAAGTTTAAAAAAAAAAGTTGGGTAGAGGATTCTGAAGATATTATTGTTAAAAAAAATGTATTGACATAAGTGATTCATCATATGAATGCAATTTGGATTGACAAAAAAAAAAGAAATCTGAAAATCAATGAAAAAACAAGAAGAAAAACCAACAAACATGAACCTACTTTACATTGAACTTATGAGAACTTTTATGAATGTTGTGTGATTTTATGTTTCTGATCTAAAATGTAAATATTATTGGTGAACAATAATTGGCAAAAAGGTATCATTAGTTTAATCAACTAATTGTAATCAAAGCAGGAACATTTTATAAATTATGGATATTTCAGATGTGTATACACAAGTAATGTTTCTAAATATGCAGTGTGCCGTATGTGCGCGTGTGTATTTTTTTTTTTTTAACTCTTCTATAATATATATTCAGCTTTGAGTTTTAATCCACACACTTCTGTCCCGGTCTTCTGTATTTCAGCACCATTCAGTACCACCTCGCACTTCCTCCAGAGCGTCTCTGCAAACCCCGTCGGCACAAACAACCCCGGGGGTGAGAAACGCAAACACTCCGCGGCCTTTCCTGAAAGCAGCAGCGGCCTTCTGGATTCCTCGTCGGGCCCCGTGAGCAAACAGCAGTTCATGGGTCAGGGCTCCAGCTCCGCGGATGGACCCACCTCCCAGGCGTCCATGGCCCCCTGCAGCTCCTCCCAGCACATCGTAGGCACTCAGTCCGTCCACCATTCCGCCTCTGTTTTCCCTGCTGCCGACTACCCCAACCCAAGCTCTTCCCAGCAGGCCATGCTTCCTCAGTACGGTGGCCGAAAGATTTTAATGTGCACAATGGACAACTGCTACTGTTCTGGCGTACCGTCCATATCAAACCACCGCGGGCATCCTCCGTACCCACGCTCTGGTTCTTTCCCTTGGACGCAGGAGTTCTCTCGCCCCCTGCCCTCCACGCCTTCCATGTCCCAGCCCCTCCAGGGTCTCTCCATGCACGAGTGGATCGATGCCTCGCAAAGCCACAGGCATCCCGACTTTTATGGATTGTATGGACAGTCTTCCACTAAACCCTACGTTACCAGTTAACCCAGCACCGCCACCCCACTTCCTCTACAAACACGCCTAGATGTGTATTTTTGTACCATTTGCCACCACATTGACAAAGAATCGTGGCACTTTGTGACATGCAAGGCCTCGGAGAAGCATTCTCTTCCAACTTCAGCATTAAATAACCCAGTGTGGAGCAAGATAAGAGAATTTCTGTGAGGAAATGTTAAGGCGGACGCAGCAGTTTTTTTCTTTCTTTTTTAAATTACAAACAGATTTGGGATAATTGCAGGCTGCTGACCCGCAGAAGAGAATCATGGCTTGGAACGGCTTCACTTCTTCCTCCCTTAAGGAAATCTGTTAAAGACTCGTTTTAACTTCTGCCGTTGGGTTGATAGTGGTCGGAGTAGGAGCGATGTGTTGCGTCACAATTTACCTCCGCTGCTTCTTGAGGAACAGGAAACTGTGACTGAGGATTGTGGCTTGATACGCTACATACATTCCTTTAAAGCAAAAGGTGTTTTAGACTTTGTGTTTTCTTTTACGTTTGCCGCATGTTGGAAAAGAGCCACTGCGATATTCAAAACCAGGTTTAACGTTCATGTCAAGATCTTGAGATGAAGACCGCAAGTCTGGTTCCGAAATCCAACTCCTACTCATTTCCTCCATCGGTTTGTCCTGATGAAGGGTAAAAGCGGATTTATTGACTGTGAGGTGTTTTTCCACTGGTGAAACTCTTGCTGGTGCGGCTGTCCAGCTCTGACTCCTTCAGGGGGAGTAAATGGGGGGAGATACTTCCAGAAAACCAGTCACTCCATTACATCTGAAATTCTCCTGGATTTTGCTTCCTGGCCTCCATTGTAAAGCCCGTTGCGGACGGCTGTGGCCTACACACTCGCTTTATACGTTCAACTCTGTGGAGACGTGGTCCGGCTTGGTTTTCGCACAATGTGGAATCCCATGTACTGGGTAATTCATTGACTTCCTGTTTGCTGAGTGAGAAAGTCATGAACGTCTAGAAGTGGAACTGAGTGGAAGCAAATAAAAAGCTTTTTTCATATTTTATACTTGAGTGGACCGCACATGTGGAAATGGTCTGCAAGAGAGAATTAAATGCGAGTTTCTACAGCAAAAGACCAAGATCTAAGCTGCTGGAATGTTCAAGAAAAAATTGTATAATTTACAATAATGTGTGATGGAGAGAATTTGACCATGAAATGGATTGTTTTTGCTCTGTTTGTGACATGACCGTCATAAAAATGTTCTTTTTTTAATCAAAGAGGTTTTTTGAAAAGTAAAGATGTCGTTCAACTGAAGCCGGACTCTGTATTTGCTTTCCTTCTAAGCGGGTTAATCATTTGTCTTCTCCCTTGCTAACAGGAAGTTTAAAGCAACCAGTCGTTGGAAATGGAAATTCTGTCCAAAGTAACCGAAGACATGAGGACGCATATACTGTAGATTTACAGTATATGTACAGCACAGTATATACACATTACTTACAGCTATAGCTGGTAAATTTGAATAAAAAAACGTTAAAATGCACATGTAGAGTAGGAACAATAAAATATGTGGTATTTATGACTAAGACACACACACATGCATACATACATATATAATATATATATATATATATATATATATATACACACACACACACACACACACACACACACAAAAAAAACACACAAAATCTTTAGCAAAGAGTGGTGCATTCAAACCAGCTTAAAAAAAAGCGTAAAAAATACGGCAGTGTGCAAATACAGCAACAGATTCGTTAGTAAATGCCGAATTTAAAGCGTTACAGACACTTCTTGTGTACACGCTTGTTTTCTTTAAGACTTGGAATTCGAATGTTATTGATGCCACAGGAGAAGCTACAAGAAGATTTGTCTTCTGGTCAGAAAGACAAATCAAAAGACATGATGCAAAAACACCTGCAGGAAGATGTAGCAGACTCAAAGTGATGCAAGATCAGATCTTCCCTGAATGGTCGGCTGAAAAAAACCCTACCTGCGTCAACCTCAGTTTGCAGTAGAACTAATCTACAGAAGCCTATTGCATTGTGAAACAGTGCTTTGAATTGCACTGATGATGTTAAAATACAACTTGGCCACAACCAAAATGAAGGAGTGTTTCATAAAAAGAAGGCCTTGGCAAGCATTAAGTGTAGGGCTAGAACTCCTGCCTGATGCTTGTGGTTGTTGCATCCAGTTGCTCAGGAAATTGCAGTGGTGTGATGTTTAATTTCTAGAATGTGTCAAACTCAAGGTCCGTCTGGCCTTTCATACAATTTTTAACCGGACTGCAAGATCATTTTATCTGGAGTTGTTATTATTGGTATTAATGGCCTGGTTTAAAAAAAAAAGCACTGATGACTAATGTCCCATAATGCAGTGCTTTTGCTGCCATGGATAAGCAATAATTGTACAATTGTAACATTTACTTAAAAGTATATTTCTACTTTTTTTTTTCAAGATTTTTTGCCGGATAAAGTTGCAGATTATGTTTAACATTTCAAGTTTAAAGTATTTATTTGTTTTATTGTGTTCTTAAAATATGCATTCTGTTTTTCCCCGTATTTAAAGTGTGATTTGAATTTTAGCCAATTGTGCGAAAAAGTTTGACACTCCTTGACAATCTAGAAGCATCACCATATTTGTAAAAAAAAATTCAAATGCAAATCTTTCTAAATCCCTATTCTCCTGTTTTTGGATGATGGGAGGAAATCCACGAGTCTCTACTTATACAGACAAGGAGAAAGAGCTACCACGCGTTGGTCAAGTCATTACATAAGCAGTAAGTGCACTAACGTTTGCCTAACATATTGCACAATTTCAAAGTTTCCATTTGAAAGAGATTGTGTGAACATCTTTTTCATTTAAAAAAAAAAATCACAAATCTTGTATTCATCCATTTGCTCAAGACTTGTGTGTCTGTGTGCGATGTGATTAATTGTGTTAATATGCCTTTATAAAATCATGAATGTATTGATGTGAGAGGGTAAATCTCCTGAATAGAAATCTGGAGTATTTTCCACAGCGGTGGCTTGGGTAAATGTTAGACTTTCTAGACCTTCCACACGGGTCAAGAGGGCATTGGTCACATTTTTCCATTAAAGCACGGTGGGACGGGGCCGGGTGACCCCCAGGGTAGCCGAGGATGGGGGAAAGTAATCAGGCTGGAGGAGCAGCTCATCCTTTATTCATAAAGTGTAAAGTACCGGGCCTCTCCCGCCATCTTCCATACATTTCTCCTGAATGCATTCACACACCATCACAATCGCCATTCTGTGACCAAGAGGAAATTCGGCTTCCAGTAGGAATCCAGTCGAGTGGCCGTGGGTGGATGCGCCATATGCTACAAGCGCTCCACAATGGCTTTGCTTTCTGCAGCTTTGTCGTCCCGTGATGCTAATCACGCTAGCTCGCTGCCGCTCGTGGGAGGACTGTAGCCTTCCGGAAGGATCGATTGCAAAACACAACAGTGCCTCCTCGGCTCCGCTCCTCTTTGTGTGCAATCATCTGGGGATCGGGAGCATAAAGAGATTATAAGCTCACAGATCATGGGAATATTCCAGCTCCGTTTATAAAAGCACGTAGGTATATGAGCACAGGGCGTGAATATGTTCACCAGAATCCTTCGGGCCCTTCCTTTCTGTGCTTACGGTTTCATTTAAGCCCGGCAAAACCAAACCCGCTGGCCCAAAGCCCCTGATTTTATGCATCAGTCACACTCTCGTCTTTTCAATTATTTAGGCTCGCCCAGTTATTCAGAGGAATATTATATCACAAAGCGCGACTGACAATGGTGCCCATGATTGGTTGATGCACATCGACTGACACTCTCGCACAGGGTACGGGAGTTCTGTCAGTGCTCGTGAGAACCTTAAACCACCACATATTTTAAAGAAATTAACTCCTTGAGAGCCATACCATATGTTTAAAACTAAATACAAGTAAATGTTTGCATTTACGTAAAACCAACATTAAACCAGTACGACAAGTTTTATATGATTCAATTTTAAATGTTAAAAATCTCATCCCCCAAAACAGCCAGATAGCAACTACACTATACATAGTTGAATGAACCGCAATAGAAATACAGCAAACGTCACTCTCACCAACACAGAATTATGGTGAGATGCTTGTGAGAAGAAGAGCTAGCATGCTATTCGTCCACATGCCCTATTTCCAACCAATGGTGAACCCCAAAGGTACCAGTGACATGCAGGGACCGCCCACTCTCTTACGCTAGTGCCAAAAGTCCAAGCGCAAAAATCTGAAAGGCAAAGGAAAAAAAGTTTTAAAAGAAAATGTTGAGGTTGCAAGCAAAAAATAAAATCGTTTTTATAAATTTACGTTTTTTTAAGAAACCATTTTTTGAATGAAGAAACCTTTTGACACTAATCTGACTCCATTCAGAACCTGTTCTCACCACAAAGGTCTGTTCTCTCCTCTGTTCATTCCTGTTGAAAGGTACGATACGATACTCCTCGTCTTCCTTTTAGCCATTTTCTTTGATATAAGGGTTTCTGCTTTCTAGCTAGTGGACACTACATTTTTTAAAAGAAGGAAAATTCCCTTCCTGATGTCCCGATGAAAAGCATTATAACAGAAATGTTGCATTGTCCTGAGGACTGCTGTGATGCGGACTCCAGTCATCCGCAACCATGATGAACATGAGCAGTCGTAAATGAATAGATTTAATTACAAGAGAACGTTTCCTGTTTAACACTAATATATATTTTTAAAGCTCTGTATGCTGGCAAGATGCAGCCACTAGAAGAGCAATAAATGGCTCACGGGCCATAGGTTCCCAACCTCTGCTTTAGCAGACGCTTTCAGTGATCTGAGCAAATATTGCGACTAAACATGGAGGTGCGATTGACGCATCTGATTGAAAGAGTGCGGGTGATCTACGTGTGATTCCCAATCCAAGACAGAGGTCGATCAGACGCGTTCCTGAAGCAGAATGCGGTTTGATGATGATGATGAGGTGGTTAGGAGCGTCTCCGCCTCACATGCTTAATAATCTATTTACCGCGCAGAATTAAGAATTCTGCTATCCAGCACATTGCAGCTCCAATCTCTAAAGCCAGGAAGGATAATCCAAATCCCTCTCAGGGCCTCCGAGGAGGGCCCGCGGGGACAGAAGAGCCCGTGGCACCTCATAAAGAGGATCTCCTGCATTTCAAAGGTAACAAAGCAGAAGACACGATCAATCTTCACAGCGCTCTCACACACAGTGACCCAATCAGGCTCCATCACACACACGCCATGCTGGACGTGTCAGACGCCTGGAACATTTACATACGAGCCTTCTGAGTCGCAGGAAGTCTTTCGTTGGCAGTAAATTATTCTAGTTAGTCCGATTTGTCAGTTGTGCTGAATTCCCCAGACATGAAACCATGAAAAGCAGTGAAACGGCATCTGTTCGGAGGCTGGATTCCCAGGCTCCAGTGTTAATCATTTGGAGATACTCAGGTAACAAAGAGGGCAGCCAGAGCAGCAGATTTCCCCCCCGTCTCCAGTTACTCATTACTGGAATATGAAACCAGAGGATCTCTGTAGCATTTGCCGGCCTGACGGGTCCTGCACTGTGTGGAGGTCTTTGATTAGGCGGAGGGCTTTGGAAATAGAAGCGTGGTGTGTCATCGAGAAAGCGAATAAATGAACAGCTTCGGGCTGCTGAAGCTGTTGCGGCAGCTGCACAACAGCTGAAAGGCTCCCGGTGGAGCAACAGCAGTTACACACACACACACGCGGTTACCATGGCAACACACAGCTGTCAAGCGCATCAGACCACACCTCAGCGGACGGGTAAAAACACACAGCAGGGAGGTGACACTCAATACGGCAGATTTCTGCTCAGCCACAAACTTTCATTCAACATCCGCAGAAACGCACAAGCCAGTAGGGAGAAATCCAGCCACTCCAATGTGCTTGTCCAGCTTTTCAACACTGTACGTGTCAGACCTGGGCAATGTCGGGCCCTGGGGCCACACTTTATGCGTTCAGGGCAAGGTCAGACGGAGCTTACAAAATAAGCACATACAATTTATGTTTTGCGTGAACTACAACTGCATTTGTTTTATATTGAAGCGCTATGTGTCTTCCGGACGTGCTGGATCAGTCACACACCCTCAAAACAGTCTGTTCATGCTCAAAGACAGAATGCTGTTTAGTATTAAAACAGAACTGCTAAACGTACTGCAATATGTCTTTAAGTCAAGGGTAAATACATTGGAAAAAAAAAATATTTTCTTATTGCATTATACTGTGGTCAAAAGAAATACAATGAATTATATGCCACACTATTGTCTTTAAAGGCTAATGGTCACTGTATGCAAATTCATGCAGTCAGTAAAAAGTTTTTCATTGGCACGTTGAATTTTGCTAAAGCCCATACTGTCACGAACGTCTCATTCCCTTCCGCCAGGAAACTGAGGTTACGAAAGAAACCAGGACATTTTCAAAGATTCTTGAGTTTTGTTACTGAAATGTTGTGCAAGGTCATGCAAGAAACAACTCATGTCCACAATACGGTAATTGCAAAGGAAGGTGGCGACACCCTTTCGATCTGACAAAAAGTCTGTTTTAACTCAAATGTCGTGTTGCTGAACTGTTCAAGCTCAATCAACTTCTTGACAATCACAGGAACCCTAAAGAACACAACAGCAACACGTTCTGACATAGCTACGAAGCAGCAAATTCAGTTGCCATAGCAACATGGCTTGACACAGACATGACATTAGCCCGTGACCTCTGAGGGGGAGAAGAATCTCTGTGGAGTGAGGGGTCAGGGTCAATCCCACCTGCCCATATCTGCCTCAGACAGACGTGACACTCTACTGCATCTTCTCACATCAGAGCCTGTAAAGACCAGACTTTCTTGCATTTCTGTCATTAATTAAGGCCGACTTCATCTTTAAACCTTCTAAATCTTAAATCTCACTCATCGTCTGTGCAATAGACTTGGTTCATTAGTGCCCTTGAAGATTAATATTAAATGTAATTGGAATAATAAAAACAATTCTGAGAACTTGACAGATTTACCCAGATAGATTTTACAGACAGATTTTACTTTAGACACAAAGCCCATTGGAAGTTATTCTCACTTTTTATTAAATATCAAGACTATTAAAAAGGTCCAAGTTACGGTAATAAAAAAAAAACCAACAACACTGCAAAGTAAAAGAATTGGGCTAATCTTTGCTTTCCCGTGATCTAATGACTGATGAAGAACTTCATACATACCAAAAGCAGTCTTTTGACCTTTTGACCCGTCATGTGCGGCACACACCAAAAACTCAGCATACATTATTATTCAAACTCAACCTTATTTTGGTAAAAAAAAATTACGTTTGTGTGATCAGCTTTTTGTTCTCCACACTCAAGCAGACACGTTGACACAAAGACTACGCTTTTTGAGCAATAATCTGGACCTAGACAGACTATAAAGCCTACCATACTTGAACAAATCACCAAATTATTGAAATCCATGACAACAAAAAGCAGAATGTCATCAATCCAGATTATGCCGCTGTTCCCAGAGCAAACGGCGTGATAAATATACAATGTATATCATATTAATAATATGCAGTTCCAGTGTTTACAGAGCTGTTAGGAAAGCCACTGTGTGTGAGACAGATGGAACAGCTGGACAACTGTGGAAACGGCTGAAGGTGTTCTGAGAGGTCAGGGCTGGAAAAACATCTCCCTGGACCGTCCAGCTGCCACAGAGTAGAGTTCGTTTCCCTTTGACCTGGATCAACTAGAGAATCCACACACACCCACAGTTTGCTTTTTACACAGGTCACTTCTTCTTCGCAGTGACGTTCTTGCAGACCCAGTTCATGCCATCCTTAAGAAAAAAAAAAAGCACATCTTAAAATATTTTGCTGGAAAATAATAACAGGCAACCCGGTAAGTGATGTTGTGAAATGCAGTGACCTGAGCTGGAAATCACGTAGTATACTTTTGGTCAAATATCAGTTAATTACACGTACATTGCAAGTAACAAGCTTGTGGAAATGGGAGTTAAATGTAGAAATGAATTAATTGTGAGTAATGCGATGTTGCATTATCTTATTTTTACTGCATATGCAAAACCTGTGAAGTCATTAATAAATAATTTTACCTCTGAAAAGGTCATAAATGTTGTGATATGTGACCTTAAGATTATCGAAAGGTTTTAATAAATTGTAAAAAAAAAAAAACTACAATACACAAACAGACACACACACACACACACACACACACGCACACACACAATACTGGCCATTTCCGCTTTATCCACAAAAAAAAACCCCAACAGATTTCTTCTGCAAGTTCATTGAAAAAACATAAAAATGTGATTTCACTGTGCTCTGATGGTTTTCGAAGGCTTTCATGTAGTTTACCATCAGTAGAAATTGAATTCAAATTTGGACTTGATAGAAATGCATCGTGTAGAAAAATCAGATCAATAATTGCTTCAAAATGAGACACTGACCTGGACTCCTTCCCCTGTGAGCGCGGAGCAGGACTGGATCTGCCACATGCGGTCTCGGATGGTGTGCAGGCTCAGACCCTCTGCAATCTCGGAGGCCGGGGCAGCCGTCAGCAGATCCTGCTTGTTTGCAAAGATTAAAACAGGAACGCCACTGAGCTTCTCTTCCTCCAGCAGCTCCGACAACTCCTGAACAACAAAATCAACCCATTCCAATCACAATCTCCCTTCGAAACCTTGATTGTATTGTCCTCTGAAGTAAGCAATCGTATTATTGTGACAATGTAAAAATGGCTTGTTTTACCTGTCCTGTTTCTTCAAATCTCTTCCGGTCTGCACTGTCTATGACATAAATCTGAAATAAGAAAAACCAAATTCACATATTTGCTTAAATATAAACATTTTAAATACCTTAAAACATCATCTTTAAACGGATGCTTTTAGGCTAAGTTGTAAAACTCACAAGAACATCAGTGTTTTCGAAGTAGTTCCTCCAGTATGGTCGTATCTTCCTCTGGCCTCCAATATCCCAGACATTTAATTTGAAGCCCTGGGACTGTACGCTCTTGATATTAAAGCCCTGGACGAGAAGAAACGTGATAAGAAACTACCATGATCATGCTGGCAAAAATGCTAAAAAAAAAAATGTACAAAACATTAAACTCTGCAACACTGACAACTACATCTCTGTGAATATTAAAGAATAATAATTAATAAAGTAGCATTGTAAATTCTGTATCAAACTCACTCATCTGCTAGTAAATTGTAAAATGTATAATATCAAATGTAGTAAAATCATTCAGTTCTTGTATTTTGTGTGAGGTATGTGAGTTAAGTGGATTCTAATCTATCTTAAAATGTTCAGAGAGTATGGTTAGAAACAACTTTTTAAGCAAAATTTAGAATACATTTTTAAACGACTTATTCCATTTCTGGGTAACAGGGAGCTAGAGCTCATATCAGCTACAGGACTGTGTGTTTGTTCCAAATACCCAATTCAATTCAACCATGGGGACACATTGACAATCTCACTCACTTAACTTAATTTAACATAGATACATTCACAATTTCACTCATGCTTTTGAGCCATTTTAGTCACTGAATATTGAGGGGGCTGTGACAGGAAACACGAGACCGTGTGGAAACCAACGCAAGCATGGAAAGAACACCTACACAGTTAACTCCAGATATTCCTGGTTGCTGTGTGGTGACAGATAAGAAAGAGTGTAACCTGTGTTGGCGTGATGTGGCTGATGTCCTCAGAGGCGAGTTGCTTCAGGAGCGTCGTCTTCCCACCGTTGTCTAATCCGAGAAGCAGAATGCGCACTTCTTGGTCTGGGGCACTCTTCAGTTTTCTTAGGATGGACAACAAACCCTGGAATAAAAAGATAAAACCCTTTAAAGGCAGCACAAACAAACTTTATGATTAATGCATTAATGTGCAATATAACTTGGTTGATAAACAAATGCACAACAGTTTTTGATTGATGTTGAATAGAGTGTACAGTAAACTAATAATACATATGCTGTAATCATTTGTTGTAAATACGGTGAATTGAACGATTTAGTGATTTAAGCAGCAGCCCTAGACATTTCATTTTACATGAATATGGGTTTGTGACAACCTCTTACATATAGTTTAAAATTATGTACTTTTCTATACTCTGAAGCGTACAGTATTTCATCTAAAGCGCCTTTATGAAGTGCAAAATAGCTGAAAAATTCAGCCTCAGCATTGTTCCCAAATAAACTATTTGCTGTATTATCTAGAGAGAGCCCTGTATAGTACAATAATACGGCAAACAATATACTTTGATTATATACTTATTATAAGTGTATTTTAGACGACAATACACTATGATGCAGAATGGAAACGGAACATAAAATGCTGTGCATGACAGTGAACATGCGGGGGTTTTATAATTCGTTTTAGTGTTAGGCAAGTGCTAAGTAATGTAAACCACGTTTCTGGGTCATTCCACTATTATAACGCGTAACGTAAACACGGCGTTAAAGCTTGTCAGATTAATTCACGATAGCGGGAGACGCTGAACGTCGCTTGGCCGTTTTCCAACCGACAGGAATCCAGCGACAGCAGAGAACCGATTCCACGTTCTATAGTTCAACCACATTCATACACATTCAATCTCGATCATTCAAAAACAGCACAGGACGAGAGTGATAAAAACTTCTCACCATCTTGAAATTCCCTGAGGATCTCCCGAGACGCTGACGACGGTTACCAGGAAGAGTTTAGTGACCTCACCGGATGTTGACGTCATTTTAAAGGACCAGCAGCACTTCAAACACTTAGTTCACTTCTTAAGCATAGACAATTTGGTATTCAATGAGTCTTTAAATACGTAATTTGAAAATGTGAATATTGATTTGAAATTGTTATACATTGATATTAATGTTATCCTAATTATTTTTTGAGTTACATTTAAACAAATGTGAATTCAATTTCAAAACGTCATTTAGATACATGGGTCGAACAATCGAAATGCCCTGAAAATCCAAATGTTGTAAATTAACTGTTTTTGCTTACAGTAACTAAGCAAAAAGGGTTTAGCCTATTATTTGGTACTTTGTGTACTCTTTCACTCGTCTGTTTAGTGTATATCCATTCCATAAACAAAACATTTCTGCCTGTGTTTCTACACACACTTGTTTTCTTGTTGGCAGACGCTTTTATCCAAAGCACTTAGTTTAGTTTTTTCAAGCACTTACTTTTTTAAACGTTGAGTTTGCAGACTTTTTCACAGGAATAGATAAATTGTTCCACCAGACAGCCGCCGAAAGAGTGTAGGTTTTGTGAGGGATTTCAAGCCGCGTTTTCCTGAGTTAGGGAGTTGAGGTAGCATGGCGCTGTACCAGTGATGGTCTTGAAGGTCAGTGATAAAGGTTTGAACTTGATCCTGGCAGCAATTGGCAGCCAGTGCAGAGAGACGAGCAGTGGAGTGACATGAGTCCTATTCGGTTGTTTGAAGACCAGTCGTGCTGCAGCATTCTGGATTCTTTTCAGAGGCTGTGTTGAGGAATTGTGCAATAATCCAGCCTTGAGATCACCAGAGCCTGTACTAGAAGCTGAGTGGCGTATTGTGAGAGGTAAGGTCGTGTCTTGGTGATGTTGTAGAGCAAATCTACATGACCTGGGTGTCGCACAGATGTGTGCAGAGAAAGTAAGTTGATCATCAAACATAACCCTAAGGTTTCTGGCAGTCTTGACTGGTGTCAACGTGGTTGAGCCAAGCTGAACACTAATGTTGTGGTGTATAGATGGATGAGCAGGAATTACCAAGACTTCGGTCTTGTCAAGGTTGAGTTGTAGGTGTATGAGAAATCTCAGAATGAGATTTGGCTGGAGACGGTCTGGTCATCTGGTTGAAAAGACATGAAGAGCTGTGTGTCATCTGCATAGGAGTGGTAAGAGAATTCATGTTTGTTAATGACCTTGCTTAAAGAAGTTGTATAGATGGAGAAGAGTAGCGGTCCAAGAATTGATCTTTGGGGACCACCAGGAGGTACAGGTAATGGATCAGATATTGTACCTTTCCAGGAGACGGTGAAGGTTCTCTCAGAGTATGATCGAAACCACTCCAGAGCAGTGCCGGTGATGCCCATTCCTGTCAGTGCAGATAGTAGGATCTAGTGGTTTACTGTGTCAAAGGCGGCTGATAAGTCTAGAAAGATGAGAACAGAAGACTTGGAATTTGCTTTTCAGTGAGAGATTTTCAGTGACAGACAGAAGTGCCGTCTCTGTGGATTGGCCACTGTTGAATCCGGATTGTTTGGTGTCAAGAAGGTCAATGTTGGTCAAATATGTTTTCAATTGCTGAAAAACAGCTCTTTCGAGAATTTTGGACATGAAGGGTAGTAAGGATATTGTCCTATAATTGGGAAGTGAGTTTTGGTCCAAGGTAGTTTCCAAGGGGTCACCACTGCTTGTTTGAACATTCTTGGCACAGTTCCGGTTGATAGAGAGGTGTTAAGAATTTTAGTAAAACTTGGAAGAACAGCTGAAGAGATTGACTGCATGAGAACAGATGGAATTGGATCAGTTGGACAAGTGGTAGGTCGACTCTATAAGGATTTTGGAGACGTCCTCATTTCAGAGAGGTGAAAAAGTTTGAAATGATGCAGTATCTGCAGCAGGTGGTGTATCTTGGAGAGAAATCAGATTAGAGAACTGATTCCAAATTTTTGATACTTTGTCAATAAAAAATTGAGCAAATTCTTTAGTCGATAGATGTGGCAGTCGGAAGTTGCGGAGGGAGAAGTTAGAGAAGAGCTTCCGGATGTCTGAGGCACTGTTGATCTTACTCTGGTAAAAGCTGATCATAGCAGCTCAGACACTGGAAGAGAAAGATAAAAGTAAAGCTTGGTAGATGTTCAGGTCAGAGAGGTTTTTCGCCATGTCCTTTCTGCAGCCCTGAGTTTATTCCTTACCAGGGGCAGGAAGGGTTAGAACCAGTTGGTTTAGTAATGAGAGGACAGGTGTTATCAAGACATGTTGTTAGGGTGGAGCTGAAAGTGTTAGTAGCGGTATCTAGATCAAGTGAAAAGAAGTGGGAGAGGTGGAGAATTAGCAACGAGAGAGGAGAAGTAGGTAGAAGACAGGGAATGGAGATTGCGACGAAAGGAGACTGTGTTATGTTGAGGTTTTGAGGTTTGTGTTAGTGAAACAATGAATTGAACAAAGAGGTCAGAGGATTGTAGAGGGGTAATCATGTGATTGATAACTGGACAGTTGCATACAAGAATTAGATACAATGGCTTCCCTGCTTTGTGGGTTGCACCTGTGCTGCAAAGTTTAAGATCAAATGAGCAAGTCAGATTCAGGAAATCGATTGCAGGTGGAAGATATTGAAGTCTCCCAGGACTTTTTCAGGTAAGAAAGCCATTTTCACGAAAAAAAGACAAAAGCATATCTAGTTCTTCCAGAAAATGTCCCAGAGGTCCTGGGGGACGGTAGATGACAACAATGTGCATACGAATTGGATTAATGATCTGAACAGCATGATATTCAACAGAGGAGTTGTTGCACAGATAGGAGGTACTATCCTGTTGGACGAGGTGAGTGGGAAAAGGAGGAGTTGACGGAAACACTTAAAAGTGTTTTACTAAACTTGCAATATAAACCAATTATCTAAAGTCAATTGTACCAAACTTTATTTACAGAGTCTGTAAAATTACAAAAACACTGTTTGTCTTGACTGAACATGCACAGAAAATAATATATCAGTTGCACACAAAAAAACAAACAATAATTTGCTGAGAACAAACTACACAAGAAAGCTGGTGATTTTGTGTCACATTGCTCATTTAAAACCATGTGTAATAGTTATATTAATATAAAATTACTTATATTAATATCATCAAAAGAGTAACAAAACAGCTGAAAACAACTTGTAAGGAACTACAATTGTGTCATGTTGACACTTAAAACAGAGAATCTTAATATTTAAAGGTGTTGATCACTTAAACAAAAAAATGTCACAACTACAGCACTCGTGAACAAAGTTTAAAATTGAACACTGTATAAAATGTAAAAAATATGAAAAGATTTCCATTAGAGTGAAGCTTATTTTGGTTGACTTTTCTTGGCTGGTTTGACTGAGGGCAGCTCCTCTTCACTTGCGTCGTCCTCATCATCATCATCATCATCATCATCGTTGTCATCATCATCATCATCCTCGTCGTCATCTGACATATCCGAAATGTCATTTTCTGTGGCTGTAAGTTCACACACAGTGAAAAACAATAAAAATCATGTGTGTGTGCCACCATCCGAACATAGACCAACGTGTTATATTGGAATACACACCAACTAAATGCTGTCCGCTGATGGTCACTGGTCCAGAGCCGGACTTCAAACGGAGAGTAACAGGAGCCATCAACTCAAACTCTCCGAGACTTACCTGCCAAATCCAGAGCCATTTACAACATGCACACATTTTGAGGTCAGAAAAATGGAAAAAGAAAGAGTGTGGAGTGCTTTTACCATGGGCAGACATGTTATGTTGAGATTTGCCAGAGGCACGGACACTTTCTTTCCTAAGTGATTCATTGCAGTCACTTCCACCACATTATTTTCTTCTTTGGCATCCTCCCCGAGGCAAATCTATAGATTTGAGAGGTAAAAATTTAAAAGAACTTGGTACGCATAAATATACAGGGATTTTATTAAATACACTTAACACTATATTTTCCATCACAACCATGTTATTTTGTCTGTATCACTGACATTACTCAGTTTGAATTATTAGATAGAACACATCCAGATGTGGACGGAATTGTCCCAGATGTGCATGCTGTAAATATAATGTAGTTTGAGCGTCAATACTATCTATGACTTACAGTCCTGAGCTCAAGGAAATGTTCATCGTTGTCATCGTCGTCACCTTGAAATGTGTAGAAGGGAATCTCGGAAGACAACACACAACCTACAAAATCAACAATGGACAACATGACGTTCAGCTTTACATTCTCTATATGACCATATTTTCGCGTTTCAGATTTCTGACTAAAAATCCGAACGATTGTACGAGATCAGCACGTGTGTTCGCTTTGGAAATGTGCGACGAGTCAGAGTTCGACTCTTATTACACACTCACTGAACATGTAACTCTCCAGTCGGGAACGGGAGTTGACGCCCTTCTCGGAGACTTCGTCTTCAGTTAACGACATTATTCTTTAAATTTATAATTACGAATCACGTTACTTTCTTGATGCTGGTCGCATTCGCAAAACACGCGATGAAGTAAAAACCGGCGCACAGCTGATGACGTCATGAACAACGGGAGCCCGCAAAAACGCTTTCGCGTCAACGTATAAGTATTAATAATAAAACTCTTTTAATCGAATTGAAAAAGCCTTTAATTCAATTCAAAAATATTCTACAGTAATTTCGTTACTCTATGTATATGCGTAGAGCTCTCATTTTTATATACATTTTACTCTATATTATATATATACACACACACACACAAACATATACTGTATTGGATGTTAAGTTAACTTTGTTATCAAAACATAGAACACAAAAACTACTTAACATTTTATTAACCATCTTAGCAACATACAAACCTTACAGATATTACAACTATATTACATGTTCATAATTACACAAACACAGAAAAGTCTTATTATTTTTTAAATATATGCACTGTATATAACATTATAAAAGCCCTTTGCATTTTCTGAAATAAACCAAAAAAAAAAAATTATCCAAGCAACAAGCTATGAAAAAAACAGCCAGTATAGAACAAAAAGCAAATTCTATCTACAGAAGGTTGGCATCGAACATAATTTATAACATTCTTTGTTATTTTAAACAATCATAAACAAAATTTTAATAAAAACCATACAAGGGAATAAAAAAACAAGTCCTCAAGTTTTAGCAGAAGGAAAACAAAACATTCAAGAACATAAGTTTGGCTTTGGCTTGATAAACTACATTTTCTAAGAGGAGCGTAACAAAAATGTCCACAAACAGGCATTTCAGTTTTATTTAACACACTGTGCCAATGTAACCTTGCAAAATCAGGAAAGCGACTAAACACTTTAAATAAATGCCGAGGTTAGATAAAAAAAAAAAAAAGAAAGAAATAAAGCAGTATACAAAATATATTACAGAGGGACAACATACAAAAAATGAAAAAGGTGTTCCATAATAAAAGCTGAAGGCCTACAGAAAATGCCCCATGCAATGTCATGGTGTTCAAGGTTGATTTTTTTTTTCCCTAACAACACGGCAGCATCCTAAATCTCGACAGTAATTCGTAGGGTTCTGTATCTTAGGAGCGAAAATCTAAAGAAAAACAATACAAAAAGCAAAATAAAAGTTAATGTATCACTTTGAGCACTGTAAAGCACTGAAAATGGAACAAGCAAAAGATTCTCTTGTCGTTCTGATCAACACGTTTAGTTGAACATGCACAGATGCCGAAAACCTCACTGACGACCTCATCTACGTATGTGATTCAGGAAGTTTAATGCCCCAAATCAAACAACTGCTTTCATATCAAATGTGGGGACGTCAAGAGCTCAGCATGTTTGGGCACAGCACCAGTAAGCAGCAAAGAAAACGGTTCCTAAAACCTGTGACCTATAAGTGCACTCGACTTTTTCAGGTGATATGAGCTCCAATCCAGGGCGCTAAAAAGCAGTGACAAACGATGGACTTCTTACAGGATACAGTAGCAACAGCTGTGGGGTGTTTTATCCACTTTTAAGGAAGTTCCTACCCTCTTCATTTTTTAAATGACTGCCTTATATTCACAAACTTCTTCCCATTATAATGATGTCTTTTGGGAATCCCTCCATTTTGGCAACTTCAAAGCAGCCCAGCTTGCTATAAAACTCCAACATTCTTTTGTCCACTTGACGGACCTCACAGAAAGCACCACAGGAACCTGATGATTTGAGAAGGAAAAACCCTAATTTATTTGGATTTGAAATAAAATAGAAGAATAATAAATATCTCATATATTGAAATGGATGAAACCCTACCATTAGCTTTCAGCGAGGAGAGAAGGCATCCCATCATACTTTTGGCCACACTTGGGTCCAAAACCTTTGCATGAATGTCTACTTTAATAAGGGATGGGAAGTTACTGAGAAATGATTCTGGCAGACCCTCCTCCTCTTCATGGAAGCTGAGCATCATTTTCTAAAACACAAAGTCTCCATGAGCATCTGGAACATCTGAGGGACATTCAGAAAGAAGAACCCAATCACAAACCTCAGCCTCTGACAGGTCTTTCTCCGTGTCAGGTTTGATGTACTTCTCCTGCATGAACGGTATCCAGCTCATCTTACATTTCTTGACAAAAGGTTTGACATCCACGGTGCCCAGAGCATAGCCACAAACACCTTCCTCATCCTCAAGCACAAAGCCGTAGTCTGGGCTCAGAGTCAAAAAGCCACCCACCAACCTGCAAACAGAAAGTTTACACATCTTTAATTGGCTAATTTTGTTAGAAGTTCAATGGTAGTAAAGCAGCTAGAGACAAACATACCGGTCTCCGATGAGGTCAGGTGACTCATCCGGGAAAGAAATACCATCACAGTCCTCGGTGAACATCTCTTTGCAGATCTTATAGACGGAGGACTGAATGCCGGGAGAAAGAGAAGAAGCTCTCAGGTCACAGACAGCACAATGACTCTGAACTAGACCCTTTTGCAACATAACCTTAACGCCACTGAGTGAATTGGACTCAAAAGATCCTTTAACACGTTAGTACCAGTTGTTTGATTCTTTATTTTTCCTAACCAAAAGAACCAATACTTTTTGAAACAATTTTAGGGAAGATTTGAAAACCTGGAAGTGCCGAGTACAATTTTTCACATCTGGTATTAAAAGTCGCTTTCTCTTATAAATATATACGTATATAATCAATATACGAATATAAGCACCCCCCATGTTTTTGACAGAATTGGGTCAACAGTGTCCTTTAATGACATTCATCATCGACCTAATGGCAAATTTTACCTTAATGTCTTCAGCACCAAATTTCAATGTTGTTGACTTTTTGCCTAATTGAACGCAACTGCAGTTCTAGATATTTTACACAATTTTCCTCCATCACAGTGTATCAAAATGTTTTAAATTGTACCCACAACTTACCTCGTCTTTTGGAAAGTAGGGCCTAATGGAATAGATTTTGGATGTTGGCAAAGAAGGTGGAGGCTGATAGAATAGATCATTTGCTCCATCAATTGGCAACAGTCTCTGTGGAGACCAAATTAAAGTTTAGTATAATTTGGCATTTACGCAAGTGACTTTTACGGTTTCATCAGGTTTACCTGCTCCGACTGGACCGACCTCACACAAAGTAAAACGCATGTTTATCGTGGGCGCCCAGGAGACTGACTTCTGACAAAGGTCAAGGTTCAGCAAGAGCAGGTAAACGTCATAATTGTCATACACGTGACTGAGCATCACTTTTCTGAGAGAAACTGCAACTAAATGAGGCTTGGTCTGAGAAAGGCTGCGCTGGCTAAAGGAGATGCACCTTTTTCCACACTTTTTTTTTTTCGCTGCGCAAGAACTTCCTGTAGAGAAAAAGAATGATGCTGGCGCGCGGGGCAAAAATCCATGAGCAAATGTTTACATCTGAAAACAATTTCATCATGACGAATTGCAATGACTGGAAATTATATGAGTATTTTTAAAAAAAAAAAGCAAATAATTTGTTCATGGAGCTTTGCGCTTTTTACAGACGCATGCGCGGTGTTGTGGTCGCAAGCGGCAACCAAACATGGTGATAACTTTGCGCGGTTTCCTGCAAAGAAACAAGGTGTCATAAAAAACAAAAAAAACCTAGCCGTGCAGCGCTGGCGCGGGCGCATGAGGAAAAAGCAACATCTCGTTTGGGCAACTGCTGAAAAAAATACAAAATTAAGGCTATGTTAGAAAACACCACCCACCCTAACATTGACCAGTTACCCACTTTAGTTAAAGATCAAACAAAAAATGTCTTAAAAACCCTTGGTATTTTCACACAGCTGCAGACAGCTCACCTAACACAGACCAACCCATAGCATTTTGCAACCACACCGACATCCAAACAAACGAAACAAGACATCTGGGTGTAACATTTTGCTGGTAATTCAATATTGGATACCTGGAACTCTCCCGCTAGACCGCCCCTAAAGGCCCAGGGCTCTTGGTTGCCACTTAAGAACTGTGCTGATGACTGACTACGACACCCTGTTGAGATCAGATCCAAGCGGAAAACATGTGAGGGACTTTCTGGCATCATGGGAGGGGAAGGGTTAAAAAGTCTCGTCCAATTCAATCCGTTATAAAAAAAACACTGCTGAAACTTGAAGCATTGCGTACACCTAAACATCAACAGTCAGGAACAAAGATGGATCTCTACCTCGGGCTCAAGCAGCTAAGCTTAAGAGTCAGACTAACTTGGGTCAAAAAGAACAAATGTAGTGTATAAGATAAGAGGATCACAACGCCAACTGGTTTAGGGAGAATTGTCAGGGTGCAATATTCTTACTAGATTATCCTCTATTTAAGAAGAATTCTAATGATATATTTTGATTTTGCTCATGAATCTCGAGCTGTTTAAGCCCTTGTTTGAAGTCACATTCACACACACATTTGAAGCCTATCTGCCTCGTCACATGACCACCGAGCATCCTGCATCAGCTATAACCCAATTCAAATGGATCTAGAAAGCACTTTTCTCGGTCACAGACAAAACAAAACATGAACAAACTGTATGGGAACTCTACTTCTCTTTCTCCAACTATACTGTATATGACTTTAAAAAAATTAAAACGAGTGGACATTCGTTCACCCACTAAAGCTTTTACAGTACTTTAAGGGGATTCATTTGCTTCAAAGGAACACACTGCTAGCATAAAGTGATGAGGTGTTACTCTGTGTCATGTAACAAAGACAAATGCAGCATATGTAGAGGAGACAAACATCTCTAGTTCTCAGTCGATTAATTGCCTAAAATATCTCATCCTGTAGTGAACAGCAGGACACACGCCGCACACGCCCTCCGAGGGGAAATGTAACCACCTTCGTTGCATCTTTACCCAATGCCCCTCCACATTTTCCCAGTATATAAGTTGCACTAAACGTGGTCTATATTTATTTTCCCCCAAGACGGTGTGATCAGGCTGGTCGAGTCGTTTCATTTTGGCCTACTGATAGAAACAAAAACCATGTTAGAGCTGCCAGAGAAAAGGATTGGGGGGTTAACGCCTAACGCTCAGGCTATATCGCTGCGCAAATGTGACTTTGTTCAAACCACCCTTCCTTTCCTGAACATATACACGTTTATGCACAAAAAGACACCATCTGTACAGATAGACCCATGTAAGAGAACTACTGCGACACTGATCATACATTGGGCACTCTCCATCCAACAGCAATAGGAACTTGTGCTGAGGATTCTTCCATCTGGAGATTTCGAGGGGAAAGACAATAAAGAGTTCATTAGTAATCCACTTCAGCACAACAGCGGTGAGCCACTGACATTATGCCATCCGCACTGCTTGGAATTAAGATTACACCTCATAATTTCAACTGTCTGATGTTGAACTGAATACACTGGAACGGGACAGTTTGTATGCAATATTTTCGCCAGAAGTAGAGCGATATTTACAGATAGCCCAACTAATAAGTGCTGCGCCCAGTTCTATTGATTTCCCAATCCATCAACTACTGAACACTTGGATGTGGCGCAGCGGTTTTGGTTGTTGCCTGCTGTGCTGCTTTGTTATAAAGCTGGACAGAAACCTGTGAATGAAATGCAGTTACCAAGGAAACCCAGGCTATGCTGGTGCTATAATTACTCAACCAACTTCCAACAAAAACCTCATTTAGAAAAGAATCCATTACTCCAACTGAACTGAAGAAACACCCACAGGCTATATCAATATCAAACATGGGCACTTTCACTAAGTGACTGCTCAGTAGACGAGCAATCTGAGCTAAAGACACAATTACTTTCCAGAGTCTTCGTTTTTCTGACTGAATTCTGTATAATGTTGTAGCCTGGAACACACGGCCAATCTCAAGTTCAATCGAATGGAATATTCTTGAAGTTCATTTGGACTATGAAGTTCAGTTGGAGTAAAGCATTCAGAGGGTTTGTGGAGCGTCTTGTGTGGTACACTTACTCTTTAGCTTTTGCAATCCATCAAAAATACAGTAAATACAGTGAAAAAAAATATTTTTCCATGTTGCACCAGAATAGTCTACAACAGCTGCCTTGCTTTACAGGGTCGCGTGCGCAGCGCGCAAGGGAAGTGGGCTTACGGTCCTTCGATCACACCTTTGTCAAGACAGCCACAGATGTTGCCAAGTTAACACACTGTAATAATACATGCACAGCAAGCAGCATCACCCACCCTGGCCGTCCAATTCAGTTTCTCAGCATTTTAAGAGCGACCTGTCGACTAGCAGTGAGGACAGCATTCAGTCAGGAGAGGAAAACAGTATTTATACAAGAAATTACTAGAAATGGCAGATTTGCCCTGCAGCTGATGAAAGCTCATCATGATGTAGTGAAGAAGTAAGGTGAGGAGATCTTATTTTCTCACACATAGAAGTGCAAATTTACATTTCAACTAAAAATATGCTCTGCCATCTGTTTCTGCATCAATTACGCCACATTGGCACATAGATATTGTGAGGCATAAAGCATAGACATTAACTAATGATGTGAGAAAATGTAAATATTCAATATGAATTTAATGGACAATTTGGAAAAGCTATATCCGAGATATTTAATGACTTTTTGTTTTCAGAAAGCCTTGAATGGCAGGGGAAAAAAGATGCTTTGCAATACCTACCTAACCACTGAACAAATGATTTCACCATTGAGATGATACTCTTTATATCCCAGATATACGGATACAGGTCATACAGAATGGTCCTGTTAACAGAGTTGGAGAGTTTGGTGAACATCTGCATGACAGAGCAACACATCTCCTCAAAATTGTCTGCTCTGGACTGCCATTCAGCCACCTATGAAAACAAAAGATACTTTGTGATTGCACTCAGGAAATCTACATTGAGCAACTGTCAGCAATTGTTCCCATCATTGGTATTATTATTATAATAAAGGCACCACCAAGTGGCACAAATTATTATTGCACTCCCACCATTTTGTTTCACTCTTTTTGTGGCCACTGCAATATCTCATTCGGGTTAAGCTCCACACGACACAATCTCAAACGTTATTAAAATGTTCATGAAAAAAAATAGATTTGGAAAAAATGTTCCTTAAGTCAAACATTTTCAAATGTGTTATATGCACTCTCACCTTCTCTGGGTCTTTTCCTGTGGAGTTAATGCTGACATAACTGCTATTGGCTCTCAACCAGTTAAACTCCTTTACCATCTGCACTGCTTTCGGTCCATGCTCATAGGGCAAGTAAAAGAGTTCAGCCAGCAAGGTCAGATCATCCACAGTAAGTGCCTCAACTGTGAATAGCGGTTTGTCATTGGGGCCTGGAACAAATACTTCTTTATTGAGCTGATCGTCTGTCTGCATCGGTGCAATATCACTCCCAGAATCCTCTTGAATGGACATTTCTGGCGACTTGGACTCATTCAAGCTTTCTTTGTCCGTGTCCATGGGCTTTAGATCTTCAGTCATTTTAGCTTTAACAATCTCATTGAGGATGTGGTTGACATTTTTGGTTTCTTCTACTTCATCATGTTTCTCTACAACCATCTCCATGGGTTCTTCATCAGATTCCTTCTTCTCAACTTCCACCTCTTCCTCTTTAGCAAGCAAGTGGGGCTCATCACTGAGAGGGAGCGGTGGGCTCATAATGGGCTGTTGAAAGACCGTAGTCACGGTAGTGGAGGAAACCAGACTGGATGTGTTAAGAAGAGGAACATCCACAGAACTGCTTTTAGCTCCACTGTGAGGCACCTGTCGACCTGCAAAAGACGATCATTTTAGACTCGGGAAACAAACTGAAGAACATTTCATAACACAGAATTATCCAATAGTTACTGTTGTATTGATGAGGCTCTCCAAACTCGCTCAGCCATTCAGTAAGAGCCAGTCGGAGTGCAATCTGCGGACTGTAGAGGATGTCCGTTTCCAGCTCCTCGTCACTGCCTTCATTCTCCAACTTTATTTGGATGGAGATGGTGCTGTCCTCACTATCGGCTTCAGAAAAAACAAAAAGGATACTTTAAAGGAACTTTAATTATATTAATCTGTATACATTTATTGTACCAATTTCAAAACCAAAAACACCTAATAATTTATTAATATTAATACAATTATTAATTCCAAAGAGTCATGAATGAATGAAAGGTTTTGTAAGAAGCAGAAGAAATTTAAAAAACAAGAAAAACTTACTCATAACGACGTCTTTTCTTACTCCATTCATGTTTGATTTGTACCACGTGGCTAAGGTGTGAATCGCAACAAAATTGGACTCAAATTCACAGTTAGGGTTGGTTAGAACACCTTTAAGACGAGGAATGAGTTCTGTAGATCTGCCTTTATAAGGCCCCAGAAAAAGTCGCTTCTGATCGTAATCGTTGGCATGAATGTTGTCCCAGATGACAGGCGCTCGCTTCAGTATCTTTGTGACTTCTTCGATAGACTCAACGGAAATGTCTTTAGAAACTACCTTTGGACCTGTTGATCACAAAGACACTAAAGCATTTGGCAAAGAAACTGTTGTTTGCATTTTAAACTGCGTCCAACTTACCTGTCCAGAGCACCTCAATACCAGGCAGCAGCTTTTCACCTATCGTTCGCAGATAAGGCGACTGTGGAACATTCGGGTAGCAAAATGTTCCACAATACTCTAAAGAAAATATAGCACAGAACAAATGAATGAAAACACACATCAGATATAAGACCAATCTAGACCAAACCAAGTAAAAAAAAAAAAAGAGACAAGAAACAAAAACGTACCTGTGGGGCAAAATAAAAAAATATCTGGTTCTCCCAAATATTGGAAGATTTCATTGGTGATGGAAACTTGGGCATGTGCAAAAGAACTAAACACCTCCTTGTCGGCAGGGCACATGTTATGATCTATGTCATCAAATAGTAAGGCAAAGGAACTGCATCCAAAATGAGTCACCTGCGCACACACACAAATAGAAAGAAAATGAAAACCACTGGATCTAGAATTTATAATAAATGTATGCTTTTTGTAGCTCAGTCATGAGAACTGTTGTCTTTGATTCCTAGGGAAAGCATCTGGTAAATGTGTAAACGTAAATTAAACACATTATGTTATTAAGAACATTTAAAATAGCAAAGAAAGTGAAAGAAGTGCATGACTTTTACCTGGTCAAGCTTCCTTTTTAATGTCAAAACTTCCTTTGGATTTGAGAATGTAATGTCCAAACCAGGGGAAATGGCATAAATGAACTCAATCCCGTGCTCTTTAGCAGCACTTATTAAAGTTGTAAGTTGCTCTGTAGAGGAAGAACCAGGACGTCAACAAATGAAAGACAACAAAAACACCGACTGTACCTGTAAAGTGGAGGTAGGAAAAAAAAAAATCACCTGCTTCCTCAACAGAATACATTTCTCTCCAAAACATCCGGTGTTTGTAGTCATCTTTTGGCGCATACAAATATGTATTAAGCCCCCATTTCTGCTGTCTAAAATAATGAAATTGCAGACTGTGGTTCAATACTCAAACTGTTTGGTTTTCATTGTCTGTGAATTAAAACCACTGAAAAGTACCTCCGAAAAAGCTCTTTTCTTTGTTCCATGGTCCATGGTCGCCCATAAAAGCCTGAGGGTCAAAAATTTTATTGAAATCTCCAACACAAGACACAGACACACACACACANACACACACACACACACACACACACACACACACACACACACACACACACACACACACACACAGAGCAGAGTTTAGAACACTCCAGGGTTCAAACCTATAACCTTGTGGGTAGTTTTTTCTAACCCACACCTGCCCAATTTTTCCCGAGGAAAAAAAAATCCTCAACATTACCTCGACTGCAACTCAACATTATGACTCAGAAAGAGATAATGCTCGAGCTATTTCCTCACCCTCCACAACGCCAGTGATGAACCTCCTGCGACCTGTTCTCTCGACCCTAGTACCGGGATCTTCAACCGAATCTCTCGTTTCCGAAATCCCTTCTGTTGGTCCAGGGTTTACGTGATTCTCGAGCGGTGACGATTCCACTACCTTGTCTTTCTGGACCATATTTGCATGTGCAGAGGGTAACGGGCTACTTTTCGTTAGATCTCGTTCCACCTCAAAACTAAAGCTCGCCACGGTTCCGGGCCGCCGTGTTCAGCTGGTATTAAAAACAGGCAAGTGCATGAAAACTTTGCCTTTTAACCGAACGCAAATCGACTGTCCTTTTATTAATCTAAACACGGTGTTTAAACCTTAATTTTGTTTAGTCTTTAAATCAAAGCGAGCAGGAGCTGTAGTTCAGATCGACAGACACGGCCGCGAGACAATCGAGCTCTTAACGTTACCCGAGGGATTGCGGCTCGTTCTTCTTCCTACCCAAAGAGTGCTACATTTCGTGCTGCTCATATATTCAAAACGAATTGAGTTACTCGGTGTGCAAATTCATCAAATTCCAATAAACACTGTCAGTCCGAACGTTATATTCACCGACGGCGTTTAATTTTGCAAAGCTCTTCCTGTTTACAGTTACTGCGCATGCTCTAAAAACTGGTTCGAGCCAGTAACGGACGGTCACTGCGAACATGAAAACAAATCTCGAGCACAGATCTTAAAGGGACAGTGTACTCTTTTTCTAACATTCCCTCACTCGCACGCTCGCGCAAACACACACACGCTCGCACGCACGCGTGGTAAATTACACAGCGCATGTTATACTGATTTGTTACCACGTATGCTGTGATGTATTTGTGGTACTGTTTCTTCAGGTCTGCAGATTTGCAAACGAACGTTCGCCCTCTCGTTTCGAATGGTTTCTTCCACGTGTTAAGCGCTATTTTCAAGACCAATCACATTTAACCTACATTGATCCTACAAGTGAAATCTTTGTAATCTGTGGTTTAGACATATACGTAAACGCATCCACTGTTCACTATGCATACTGTCATATTTGCTATTTGTGGTTATGGACTTGGGCTTACAGATCGGAATCTAGTTACGATACGGCAATTTTTATTGTCACTGCACACTGGTGCAACGAAATTAAACCAGTCAAATGCAGAGCTCTGTAAATGTCTCAACCTGTGCACTAATGGGTATTTAATACATTATATCTATGTCTCACTGTAGATGTACTGTATATGCAAACATTGCATTTAAGTGTTTTCTTTTGCACTGTCTGATGGTTGAAATATAACCTTCAGGTTTCTTTGTGGCTGTACAGAGCATCAAAGATCACTGTGCGCCTTCATAACATCAGACATTCTGACCATTTGCAAGTGCATGTTAATAGTCAGTTATTTTTCTGCAAAAGGCAGAAAAAGCTCTGTCAAATGATGTACAATATATCAGAATTTTTTTGGTTCACCACTACCTGTGAAAATGTTTCACTAAGCTTTAAAATATCAGAAATTAAATCTTAAAATGAAACTCAATAGACAAGTGAGTTTAGATTTTTATTTGAGATGGAATACACCTTCAGCATTATTTCTCCCATTTAGAACCTTTTCCTCCAAACATAATTTCAATTCCTTTCATTTTAAAATGCATTCGACATCTGACAGTCTAGAGTTCAAAATAAACTTTTAAATAAAGGTAATCTTTTAAAAAAAAATTCCATTCTTCTGTATTTTTTCATAATTTTTTTAGCACTTTGGATTTTTCTTACAAATCTCTTCATATTACTTTTGCAAACAAAAACAATGAAAAACAAAACTAACACGACAACCAAAAACAATTGAGAGGCCACACTGGAAGTGTGAAGCAGCAGTTTTCCTCTGAGGTCTCCGTTCTCTCTCTCCACTGTTACCTTTTTAGATTCTTCTGAGCCTGTTTGAGTAAAGTGTCAAAGTCTAGTGCATCAATCTTGCCCTTTGATGAAATGGGTTCATACTCTCGGTTTGAATCTAAAAGGAAAAAAACATTTGGAGGTTTTGTGAAAAACTTGTGCATAAATGAAATCAGAGTAGAGGGACTAACGCTCACCAAGATCAGCATAACTGCTTCGACAAAACTGTCTCCTTCCTCCGAAGCACAGGTCAAATGGGAGCTCGTTTGGCTTCCTGAGTTTGCTTCCGTTCTCAATAGCATTAAATGCATCGTTTGTGTTGTAGTATGTTACAAAACCGTAGTTGTCCCTGAATAAGATGTTGGAATTTTTACTCAAAGCAGACAAATAATTTTTTTTTCCAAGCAATGCATGTCATTTTTTATGAATATAAAAATAGATCTATACCCATTTTCTCTAAAGTGCACAGTGCACTCCTCAATCTCCCCAAAGAATGAGAAGCGTTCTTTGAGCTCCTTGCGAGTCATGCATCTATGGATTCGGCCAACATAAACTATTCTTCTTTCCTCCTAAAACAAAAAAGTAGAATTTAAAATGATTGCAAGAAAGGAAAATAAACCATAAATTTAAAAAAGTAAAATACACTTTAAGATCATTTTCCCAGCGTGACTTACAATCGCTTTCTCCTTGCGCATTTTTGTGTCTTCAGTGTAATTTTGTGAATGGTGGTAGCCAGATCTTCTATTAGGGCTTTCAGAAAACACATGGTTTTAACCTTTATGGTTTAATAAACACATTTGGGAGGGGAAAAAAAAAAAAAAAAAAAAAAAAAAAACACCCACCTTCTACACCTTTTCAAGTTCGAAGGTCTGCGTGAATCAGAGGAGCGGGACCTGGATCTAGAACGACTCCACGATCCGGACCGCGAGCTTGAGTAAGAATAGCGACGCCGCCGAGGAGGGGAAAAAGACCTGGAGCTGGACCGGGAATGTGACCGTGAACTAGATCGGCTGCTTGAGTACCGAGACCTATTTCTAATATATAACATAAAACACAATAAATATATTTTCAAAATCCTCTTTAGCAACACAGGTCCGAAGTTCATGTATTAAACTGAGACTGACCTTTTCCTGGGTGGTGAACGTGATCCAGACGAGGACACCGAACTCGATTCAGATCTACTAGAGGACCGAGCTCTGTATTGTCGCTTTGAGCGCCCTCTCTCTCGCTGCCGGGAAGACTCATAGCTCTGAGATTTCTTCTGGGTGTCCTTTACTTCATCCAGCAAAGAGTCTGTACAGTGGGACCTGTCTGGGGAGGCATCTGGAGTCGCCAAAACAGAACTATTTAATGTGTTCTTGCTGCAACTTGTTTCTTCATTTGTCTGAGTTTTCAGATGCTTCTGCGTTACTGAAACTTCTGTTGGAGCATTGGAAAAGTTTTGAGGTGATGTCTTTTTAGAGGTCATCGCAATAGATTTGATGATGAAAGTTGGTTGTTTTTTGACATTCCACGGTGTGCCGATGTCAGGCTGAGGTTCCTTTGAAAGGAGGCAGTAATCATGGTCCAGAGAAAAGGGCTGTGTCTGTCCACTGACAGGTGTCTTGCTTCGGAGCTTGTTTGAAGGAAGTGGCCGTGGTTCTATCTGAATGGCTTTGCTAGTCATTGGTTTAGTAACTTCAAACTTTTTAGTTTTCTCCAGCAGCGCAACTGGTGTCATGGGCCTCCACATTTGATGTGGAGGAGTGGCTGGAGGTGTAAGGCCTAAGGAAGACAGGTTGGATGGTAGAACAAATAATTGTATTCATAATATATCCTAGTTATTGAGCATGATAGCATAGAATGACATTTAAATTATGCAATGTTAATCGAAAGTGATGGAAATACCTGCAGTGCTGCCCAGGTCATGCTTACGAGTTCTCTCTAAGGCCTTTGTCTCCACCTGAAGTTCTAAACTGAATTCAAAGTAAAAAATTAAACACGCTACTTATTAATTTAAACAGCAGCATAATTGTAGACAAAAAAAAACGTTAGCCAGATATTCTGGGGCTAAGGTTTCATTTAGCTTGGATATTGTCTTACCATCAGTATGTTAATTAAGTGTACACAAATTACAAAATATCTTCGTTTATTGAAGACACTCTTGAAGTGTATTCGAATATTCATATTTATACATTTCATTGAAAGACTTCGCATGGCAGAACAATTGAAACATTTCTTTTCTTTATTCATTTATTAAACGTTATACACTGTATAAATGTTACAGATGTCGTTTCAAATTTGGTAAAAACAAAAAATCTGACTTGAGCTGCATTTATCGTTATTGCTGTATATTTAGGAAATTCATATAACATGATTTTCAGAAGCCTTTGTGTGCATTGTACCGAATTCCACAATCATATTATAGTTTACTAACCACAGCTTTGCCCCCAACAATCACAATTACACTTTATACCAAAAGATGTAGAGTGAAAAACTGACTATAGGTAACGTTCCTAGATTTATTCAAACTAGCTACTTAATAACTAATAGCATCTTGCTAGCGACAAATCTGTTCTGTCTATCCACAAATAAAATGTCCACCTTAACACTGAATGAAGTCTAGGTTGAGGACATGTGTCTCAGTAGGTCTTGGTAGATAGTGGCAGTACCACACACGCCAAGTTGGTGTAAGAGCAACAGGGGCTGTAGGGTAACCCCTGATACTCACCTGGAGTTTCCTACAGCGGCTGCTCTACCCGAGACCTCCGGCCCACTCTGCACATCTATGGCTACAAAAGAAAAGTACCGTCAATGGACAAATGAAACAAAAAAAAAAAAATAACTAAACTGGTGGAATTCTGCTGTATATTTTTGATATCAAATTAATTGAGAAAAGCAGGGAGTAGCAAGGTACATTACAAGTGAAAGAGAAAAGACCCTTTCATAGTGACAGATAGTATTCCGTGCCACTTAGAAGTCATGAACTTAGTCAAACAGTTTTAAAAATGATTTTGTTAACCATGCAAAATTCCAGACGCTCAGTGAGCATGAACACACAGCAGCTGTTTTCATTCATGCTACACCCTCTTTTAAAAGAACAGCCTTTCTCATGACAAAACGAGAAACAATTTAAATACCATTTAAAAATGGTATTTAAGTTAAATGAATAATTAATAATAAACATTTTATCAGAAGCTCATTATTGCCTTTTTCCAAACAGATTCCTTTAATTGTTGAAAAATGGATCACAAATTAAATCAAATAAAGATGTTAACTATAATTTTACCTGAAAGTTAACAAATTGCTTTGCCTATGAATTTAGTTTTGTCTGAGAACTGAGATTTGAACTTTACCCTCACTAAGGTGAGGATGACCTGGGCAGCACTTGAACATCAGCTCCAGTAAACTGATCACCCAGTCATCTGGGGTAATTTTGATCTTTTTTTAAATTGCCCTTATTATATCAAGTAAAAATAAATAAATAAATAAATCACCATTTCCACTTACATTGAGAATCCTCAAACTGCTCCAAGAGGCTTGTGAGATCGGCAGCTTCGATGCCTGTGGAGTTGAAATCAATGATAACTCACCCAAATTGGAAAATGCCCCTATTTAAAAATCATACCTATTTCACTTGTAACTGCCTCAATAAGATTAACAGGGGTCGTTGGTTTGGAGATTTCAGATGAACTGCTTTTCATCTGCTCGGCCAATTTTACAACTTTGGCCTGAACTTGAGTTGTGAAAAAAGGCTGAGAAGCTATCGGTGCAACATGAGGCTGTGAGCGACCGGATAACTTTTTAGGAATCCCTGGGTGACTGCTTTTTACCTGAACATCCTCTTGCGTTAGAGGCACGACAGTAGATGGCACAAGTGGCATACTGGAAGTGGTTTTGATCGGCTGATGGCTTGACGACGTGTGGTTGCCATCAACCACGTGAGCCGAACTCAGAGTTTTGTGTAAACATTCTTTAGGACTGGGAGTTTGGACACTGCTGGAGCCCTGAGACGTTGTGGACACTGGTAGTGACGTAGCACTTTCTGGAGTTCCAGACATATTCGCTTGATTAGTGTTCTGTGCCATGCCAGTCAAAGCAGGTAGTTTGCGGGAAGATAGACCATCCTTCAATGAACTATCAGCAGATGAACCAGAGGTAACTGGTTTCTTAGAGGAAGCCACCATTGATGCTGGTGGGAAAAGCAAAGCTTCAGGCGTTGCAGGAGCCGCAGGACCTCTTGGATGCCATGCAGGCATAATTTCTGGCATGGTTTCTTTTTTAGCAGGAGCAGAGAAGGTTCTGCGTGGGTCTCTCGGGCTTGGTTCAGGCAGGCACGGTATAGGAAGTAGTTCCTTTGGTGCTTCTGGCAACTTTGGCCATTTAATGCTATTGTCTTTAGTTTTATTCACCTGATCAGGCTTCTTCTGCTGCCGGAGAAGACGGTACTGCTCTAAACTGAGTGATTTTGGCTTTGTCTCACTTGGACAAATATCAGGCTCCACAGTTACAGCTTCTTCATGTATGGGCAATTTGTTCTCTAATTGAGAGTCTTGGATTCCAGCAAAAACTTGGGAAATGGTGTTCTTACTCTCAGCCTGTGCCTTCCCACCTGAACAAGTCATCTTAGGTATTTGAGAATGTGTTGTTGAGACCACTGGAGAAAATGTCACCTTTTTCTTCTTCTGCTCTTCTTGTGGTTTCTTCTGCTGTAGTTCTTCAGAAGAGCTTTTTTGCTCAGGATCAATACTTTCACACTTTTTTCCTTGCAAGCAGCATTTGTTGACATTCCCTTTCACTTCTTTTGGAGACACTTCAAAACCTGGTAGGACATTTTCAAGTTCTATCTTGGATGTGCCCTTCTCCGGAACGCATTGCTCATCTTTTGATTGAGAAAGAAGATGGCTAAGATCTGGGATTCCCAGAATGGGTTCTCCATTTTCTCCTTTATCAATAACTTCCAGCACAATCCCCCTCTCTGGAAGAAAATGTTCTTCACCCTCATCTCCTTCCACACATAAAGTCATGCAGTAAGGATGCATGTGTTTCACTAAATCACTAAGATTGACGGGTGTGCTATCTTCATCCTGTTCTAATGATACAGGAAAGCACCATCCAAACTCATCCAATGATGACAGATCAACATTTTCTATGGGTATCAAATTAGCATCCCCGTCTTCCTCCTCCTCTCCTTCACTGTTCTGCTGGGAGAGCCTCTGTAAACGAGGTAGACTCTATAATAAAAACAAGAACAAACATCTCTACGGTCCATAAGCAAAAACTAAACAAAACTGTAACTAAATAAAGACTGGTATTTCAAGTTGCAATTGTATGTCAAACTATATTTTGTGAAACTGATTGAGTTGCCTAAAAAATAACGAATTAGAAAACCATTACCTTCCCAGGAAATTGTCTCATATGAATAGACTCCGTAGGAGCTCGTGTGAAGAACTTTCTAAGCTGTGAAAAATAAAAAAGGGAATACTTGGTAAAAAGGCAAATAAACTATAAAATAAATAAATAAATGCTTTCCGGACATATTTAGACAATTATACGAATGCTGGAGACTCACCGGAGAGAGTTCCTGACCCTTCTGTCCTGAAAGCAGGTCAGAATCCGGTAGTGTGTCAAAAGGAGACAGATTCTCATCGTCAACATTATCAAGTATCTCAGTAAGTGCAGTGAGTAGTGTCGCTTCACTTTCCTCATCAAAATCACCACAATTCTGAAAAATAAATAAATAAACAAATAAATAAAAGCATTTGTAACAAGTATCGTAAGACATCAAATATATTACTCAGAATTTTACTTAAAAATAAAATTGGCAAATGGTTGGATGTGTGCTGTTATTTTATATTTGTTTATGCATGTATGGCTATTTGTTTATAGATGTGTGCTTATGTTCTCTATAAATACAATTTTCCTAATGCTAATTTTACTCATTCAAATTAAGTGTGCATCAAATGTTGAGCACCAATTAAGAATGAAACTGCATTTCAAAAACTATAGTTTCAATTACTTCTTCAGTAGGGTTGTCCTCAAAAATGGACAAAATTGAAGGATCCAAGCAGCTATGTAAGGCCTCCAGAGCATCTCCACTGCTAATAACAGCACTGGTGTAATCCAGACAGCCACCAGCAAAGCTGCCCTGAAGAATCTCTGCCTGCAAAAAGTTAACAAAAGAGCAATAACCATTACAAGAAAAAAAAAAAAAAAAAAAAAAAAACATAATATACAATTATCCAGAGATGTTACAACAATAATAAAGTAACAATTGTAAAACAGAAAAAGGTAAAAGAACGAGATATTTTTGTAAATTTTTACATAAAAGTAGGACTTAATAGTTAAGTACGCTTTGTCATTGATAAGTTCCACCGAAATGTGTCAAAATAGCTAATGCTCAAAAAGAGAATCAAAAAGATCATGAACGCCGTCAAAATAAAGGTTAGACCACTTGCTTCACTTGCTCCTCTTTTTGTAGCGCTTTGGATAAAAGCGTCTGCCAAATGACTGTAAAGTAAAGTAGACCACGTGGTAGGTGCATTACGTCACCCAGCCGCAATGCATTACTGGGCGAACCCCACACCGGCACGCTTCAAAACAAAAAAACCCTTATTACTAACCCAAACGAAAAGCACTAAAAAACTTCAACGAATAGTATTTTCGAACTTCCGATGTTCCACCACCACTTTACCATAACGCAACGGTTGAGTTTTAAAAAAACAGTTACTTTAATAAAAACGGCCCATCACGACAGACTCACCACGTGCTGAACACACGATCATTTAGTGACACCAAGTTTAATTTTATTCGCAACTCATCACAATGCTGCGTTACTTTGTTACTACGTTACTTATCGTTACTGCGATTTAAATCAAACATTAATGTGACAAATACATTATAATAGCTGTAATATGTTCACAAATATGAGCCTGTCAACAATTAAAGCAGCACATTAGGCTCTAAAGGTGTGAGTTTTGGTAGTGATGATAATAATAATAATTGTTTAAACCACGGCGAGCAAACAAACAAAGCAACGTTGATGCTACCCACGTCACATAAACGTTCAACCACATAGGATTGAGTTACATTATTGTAATAGTTATCGTTTTTTAGTACAGGTCTTTATTTCGTTCTTTGTGTAACAAATAAAAATAAAACGAAATGATATTTGCAAACAGTGCAAAAAACATCGAGTTATTATTTACATTGGGTTTTACGCTATGCCGTTAAAACACTGGCTCGTGCTCGGCGTGCTACGCAATGAATGGAGAAGGAAACATCGCCAAATAAAGTGTTTGGCTCTTGATTAAATGTTAAACAAAACAGTAAAGAACGCTGAAACACGAGTGTATTTTTAAACAAAAGCATATATCTTCAGCCCGCAGAGCAGCAGACGCTGCTCATCACAACCATCCACGTGTCACGAACTTCCGCACACAAACCCGGATTAACTCACTAAACAAGAAATGTCAGCGACTTCTTCAAAGCGAAACTTCGAGCTCGTGATGTTCTTACCTCGTCGATATTTACCGTTGAGCAAATTTGGCCGTTACAGACCTTTATCATCTCCTCGCCTGTTCCCCACCGCGCCGCCATCTTACAACTCAAGCGTGGCGTGTATCAGCCGCGAGCGTAGAAACCGGCCACGACACGTGCTATTCACATTCCCGGCAACTGGACGAGTCATTGGCCCCGCCCTAGTCAGGCAGCGTCATCTGACGTTTTTAATACGTGACCATTTGTTTAGCATATTATGCCGTGATTTGATTTTGTTTTTTAAAGGCACTGGTTGTTTTTTTTTTTTTTACAATTGATATCAGGAAACAAATGACTACTCAAAAAAAACCCTGTAATTTTTTATTTTAACTTTGCATTCATTGAGTGCATTCATTCGTTGAATAACGAATCGGCTGTTAAAAATAATTTATTTGTTACCTGCGAAGGTTTAAATCGGGATTTAATTATAAGATAATAAAATGCGTAGATTACACAATGTATATTCATTTTTTAATTATTTATATTCCTTTTTTTAATAAGCATTACTCATTTTATATACATTAATGAAAAATGTCACTTAAATATGTTCTTGACTTTATTTCATTTGACTTGGAACTGTTTTTTGCAGCAGCAGAAGTACATTTACACATAGATCTAGATCATTTACAGACTCAGGCCACAAGATGGAGCCATTATAACTTTATATATTTCATTTTAGAAGACTTACTTTTACTTTTAGCACCTTGGGATTCATCGAGTATTATTCTTCTCTAGAGTATAATTCTTGAAATACTTTGCGAATTCTTACTATGGAATGAACACAGCACACTTACACATTTTTTAGAAACTCTCAATTTTCTATAGTATAAAGTTTCACATCCACCCGTTTAATTTGCTGTACTTTGTATAAAACCACACCTAGAAACTTAGAATAAATAGACATGAGTAATGAGCCATTATCTAAGACTTTTTATTCTAAGACTTTTTTACACTGAGAGGGACTTTTTTTTCTGCAACAAAAAGTTTGAACAAGCATTCAAGGCGTTGCATAAAGGTGACCAGCATCACCTCGAGGTCGAGACGTGTGTAAACGGTGCTAGTTGGATGCTTTCAAGACCACTCAGCATCTTTCACCCGCAATAGCCGTTCTGTCACGGCTGTCTGTGGCATTGTGGGTGGGACTGAGAAATGACAACAGACATTTTCATGAACCAGAAAACCCATAGCATCTTTTTTAAAGCCTTTCCTGTGTCATTCTTCTCTTCGGCTTTCTTTATTCCTTGCAGCGACCCAACTGTACAGAAAATCATTCATGCAATACCACTGTTGCCATAGCAACAAGGGGGGGAAATCCATTTCATCAGCCTCTTCGTCACACTCCTCCCTCCTTCTTTCCTCTCTCTCACTCTCTCATTCCTACCACCTATTCTTTCGTCTCTCTGAACCATCTCTTTAGATTCTTCTTCCTTATTTACAGGAAAGCCTCATTGTGGCAGCAGCTTCCTCAACAAGCACAATTCTGTCGACATGTTTGACAGGTTGTGTCATTGTTTTAGTTACAGTGCTTTCGTGCTTTTCATTGAATTCTACAAGGCCCAGGGATGTTAGGGTTACCTTCAGCTCGCCGTCACCCTGAAATGGAAGAGGTAGATGGACTGAATTAATGGAAACGAGAGTGTTAGAGAGAGTTAGAGGTAAGACGGGGGTCCACAATAATCCTTTAATATTTAAAGCGAGTCTGGGCACTTAGGTTGAGAATCAACCAAATTCGTTTTGCTGCTCTAAATAGATAAAAAAGACAATTTATGTATTAAAACATTTTGTTACCGACCGTGTCGAAACAAAGCAGCATTGGTAAAAGGATAAACCCTTTGAAAAGCATTAAAAAATATATAAAATATTAAAATAAATCTAGACTAAATATGCAGGTATTCCATTGTCCAGGTATCACATGGGCTGTGGAATCTGACTGTTTTTTCCAGGTAACAAAAAGACATGTTTGAGCTGGTCCTTACGTTAATGTTAGACCATTAGAGGAAACGGCCGTGTGACTACATTATACAGTGCAGGGCTGGTGTTGAGATTGGGGGACAGTAGTTTCCCTGATGTCCTCATGGTACAGTAATCCCATAAGGCAGCGGGGCAAGCCAGCAGCCACTAGAATCAGCAGATGGCCTCAAATTTAAATTAAAATAACGCATACACTCTATCACACACACTCTCTCTGACACTCTCTCTCGCACACACACACACACACACACACACACACACACACACACACACACACACACACACACACACACACACACACAAACAGTATAAAAGCATCTGTTCAGAAACTATGATTGGCTACACCACAAACAGAGGACTCAAGCTCCTTATGACCCAGAAACAGAAGAAGAGACATTAAAAATGGAGGATTGCCGCTGAATGTACTTGAATGCAATTTCATTTTAGTGAGTGATCAGAGGGTCAATCTGTGAGATAATTCCATTAGCACACACAGTGAATCCCAGTAATCAGATTTATGAGATATTAATTCCATTATATTCTTCTAAATCTGTTGTTTGCAACTAAAGCTCTTATTTTCTCTATTCTGCCCAGTAATGTAGATCCTATCACATTTGGGCATGCGTTTTTTTTTTTTTTTGTATTAAGATCCATCCATTTTCTGGATCCAACTTTTCACTTCTGGGTCATGGGTGGAGGAAACCAATCCCAGCCACTCTGTTCTTGAAGGCGGGACACGAACATACTTTCACTCACACCTTTGAGTAATTGTTCTTAATTCTGAACACGTGTTTTTTTGATTGTGGAAAGAAAACCGGAGACCCAGAGGAAACCTACTCAAGCACAGAAAAAAGATGTTTCTTGAAGTTATATGGTCAAAATAAACATTTACAGTAATTCCACTGGTATAACCACAATAACAGTAGATCCACAACATCATGTATAACCGTGACACAGGGACAAGACACAGAAATGTTGCTGGTGTTGTTTACCATTACCATGCTCGTTTTCTTTACATTTACAAATCAATACAAATAAACTATTTTACTAATTGTAATTACATAACATCACAGCAAACTATTTTATGCTTTCCATGAAAGCCCAACGCACAACCAGGTGTTGCAGGCCACTAGTGCACTGAGGCGCAGGAAAGCCCGTCCAATGGGAGCAGATCTGCATATTGTGATGTTGTCTAGTCCGAATTTCTTTTTAATCTTCTGCCCTTCTAATATTGCGAGTCTAGAGATTACGCTTTTTGATTACAGGAGCTCAGATCAACGGCTTGAGCACAGTGTCTCCGACAGGGAGGGTCTCTCTCTCTCTCTCTCTCTCTCTCTCTCTCTC
>SOMO01000062.1:845837-857043 GCA_028128575.1 Paedocypris carbunculus
TGTGAGAGAGAGAGAGAGAGAGAGAGAGAGAGAGAGAGAGAGCGGGTGCCAGAGAGTCAGAACAAGGAGTGTATGTGTGCCACTGTTACATACAGCTCCGGTGTCACTGAAGATTACACACACACACATAAAAGGTGAGTGGCAAATATTTCCATCAGCTCGTATCCATCAGCCGGAGCCTTTTTTGCTGAGGACAAAACCAAAGATGTGTCAGTGGGGCAAGGAAGCTGTGCTAGCTGTACAATTAAATCCGTTTGTGCTTCAGTATGATGGCTTTCTCAGTAACTAACCTGTCTGTTTAGTGCTAATTCGCTTGAGATTTTTTGCCTCCACCATAAGTGGGGTCTGTTAGTGTGGGTGTAGATGGGTGTGTTTGTTCTATGTGACTAGTGTTGCGTGGACGCTGCATGTGTGTCAGTCTAAATCAATGTCATGTTGTTGTGAGGAAGGAATATGTTGGGTTTCCTGCTGAAAGACGGTGGAAACATGGGTTTTGTCTATAGTGTGTAATTGGGAATTGTAGAAGGGACATTTTTGGGCAGGTGCACCGACACACGCATGCTCCTGAGGAGCAGTGGGCATCTGTTTGGGGTAAAAGCTGTCAGGGATGGGGGGATGAAAATGGAGGAGAGTGCGGGGGAGGGGAGCCAGAAGATGCAGGAGAACGAGGAGTGATGGAGAAATGGCTGTGGAGAAGAGGGGGGTGAATTTTATGAGAGGAATCCCCCCCGGAGTCCCCAGTGTATTCTGACGACGACTGGAGCTCATTCTTCCGGAAGGTTCCGCTCAACAGCACACCGGGCTTGAAATATATCACACATGCTATCAATGTTAGATTGAAATCAGAGCTCATAATCTCAACCTTTAAGGGATTGGACGTTCTAAAATCCAGAAAGTGATGTTCTGTTAAAAAGAGTTAAAAAATATATATATTCGAGAAACAAAAAGAGTATATATTCTCTTCAGTGATAAAAAAAAAAGCAAATATTTCCATTATTATGTTTCAGAAAATATTCGAGAAGACACTTGGTTAGATTGCAATCTACCATGCTAAATCAGACACCATATATATCACATAATACTGCAATGGAGAAAGGAATAGATCGAAGCGGCCTGGAAATCTTTCTTGGGAGTCTTGATTGCCTCTGTGTTCTTCTGAGATACCAGTTCCTGAAGTTTTCTCTTCTCACCTTAAGCATTGTGAGTGGAGAAGTCCATCTACTTTCTAAAGATGGAAGTAATATGAATAATCACAACTACAAATCAAAACATTGTGTGCTTAGGTGAACCTGGTTACATCTGGACTGTGGAGGTGTAAACGCGCCACATATTTTTACTTTTATGCCATGTGACATTTACATACAGTACAATTTTTCTAATAGCAAAAATGGCCAAATATAACATGTAATAAGAAATGTGGGAATGTAACTTTGAAACCAAAGTCATTTCAGACCATGCACACACTGGGAGAGCTCGTCACCGGATGTTTGGAATATTGTTAACTCACTGGGAATTTTGGGTGTTGGTCTTGGCCAAGAGGCAGATCCTGCAGGAAGTCATTTTAACCCTCAACGTACAAACACACACCACTACCAAGATAACATATAACAAAGCTTAAATTAAAAACCCTTGTATAAAATACTCCATGACTTACCAATGCTTAACACAGTTAACACTTTCCAAACAACATTTTTTAAAGGTAATGAAAAAAGAAAACCAGAAAAAGGCGTTAATTACTATATGAAGAAAGTGTGTATATTAGTAAACTGCATACATACACTTTTATACAGATACATACTTTTTATAACTCTTCCTATTTCCCATTACTCTGCCTGTCCCTCCCTCTCCCATCTGTTTCTCTGTTTCTCTCTCCCTCTCTCTCTCTCTCTCTCTCTCTCTCTCTCTCTCTCTCTCTCTCTCCATTTTTATACTTCTTCTGAGAATACTTTTATGCTCAAACTGGGAAAGCATAGTTATTTTATTATTGCCTCCATATCGTAAGCTCTAGTGACCTAATGAATAAATGCTCTATAACATTGTGTTTTTGTTTTGAAACAAAATATATAGACACATACATTGATATGAATTTGTGTTAGAGCACACACACACACACACACACACACACACACACACACACACACGTAGGATGTGCACGTAGACAACCAGTAAGCCTGTTGATTACTAGGTAGGCATGTGGTGTTTAATATTACGTGTGATCCGGCCTCATGTTCCTCATTCCTGCATTATCACAGCAAGCGATCACTGACCCTGAACCACCAAAAGACTATTGAGTAATGCTCCAAACAAAGTGCAGCTTCCTAAACAGCGTTAAAATGCTGCCTTAGCTCTCGGATCTGCTGTTTAAGTGGCTTGGCGGTGATGTCTGCAAAAGAGAGCTGGAGAGATTAAATGCTGCTGGAAGGTTCCACGGGAAATGATTCGCAATAGAGGAATTCCCTGCTGCTGTTTTAGCAGAAAGCTGTTCTAGCAAAGCAAACGTTCACTTATTTGGCTGACAGAAGCAGAGGAAGAGAAAAAGAGAAGATGGCCAAAGTTTACAGGAAGACACACTCAGGAAGAGTTTCAACTTCAACTTAGACAACATGCAGAACAGGAGCAAAATGATGAGTCCAGTTTCTTGTCGTTGTGCATGAGCCTGACCGTAAACGTTGAGTTTAGTGAATGAACTTTTGTATAAGCACAAAAGATAAACATGACTGGGTCTGGGATCTATCTCCCGGAAAACATTCTGAGAAAGATGTGACATTCTAAACACCTCGAGCAGCACAAGCACACACACACACACACACACACACACACACACACACACAAGCTATCTGGCTCGATAAGGCCTTGAGCTGCAGTTCGAGATATTAAACATATGGGCTTGAACTGCATGGGTTCCTTTCTCATAAGCATCTTAAACCACAAGACGAAAGGTGATTGCACTTTTAATCAGAACAAACTGGGCCAAGGAGTAGCAGTGCCAACATAATAGTGGCTATTATTGCTCCAATATACAGGATGCCAATTTGGTTAATTGGGACGCTGGTTTGTTATAACAGGCGCATAATAGGACCAAAATAGTAACAATAATAGTAATAATCCATTCGATTTTTTATTTATTGGCGCCTTTCTAGACACTCAAGGTCGCCTTACCGAAACACACAACTTTCACACACACACCAATTGCCCGGTGAAATAGCGGCAGCCAATCTGCGCCAGCGTCCCCTTCATGCATACACACGTTCACACGGCCAGATTAACTTGAAACACATTTTTCGGACTGTGGGGGAAATCGGAGCACCCGGAGGAAACTCAAGCACGGGGAGAACATGCAAACTCCACACAGAAAGGCCCTGGCCAGCCTCGAACTCACACCACGAGTCACAATCAGCCATATTGTGTTAAACATATTGTGTTAGCCATAATGGCTAGTTTCATTCTTGCAGGAACAGATCTGACGGATCTGAAATCAGTAAAGTGTTATTATGTGTACGTGTAGTCAACACAAAATTAACACATTATCCATTGTAGTGACTTATTACTCCTATAACATGGTTGTTACATTAAAAGGCAAATTTAACTCTGTGTGGAGTTCAACTCCACAGTCGCAGTCATCGACAAGTAGTGTTTAACTCTATGTAGTGTTTAACTCTGTGTAGTTGTGTTGGTACACTCAACTACATTGAGCATTAACTGTGTGTAGTGTTTATGTCCATGTGGAGTTCAACTCCATGTAGCGTTCAACTCCATGTGTAGTGTTGAATTTTGTGTAGTGCTTTAACTCTGTGAAGTTTCAACTCTGAATAGTGTTAATCTCTGTGTTGTGTTCAACTCAGTGTTATGTTCAACTCAATGTAGTGTTCAACTCTGTGTAGTGTTCAACTCTGTGTAGTGTTCAACTCTGTGTAGTGTTTCTCCCCTTGTAGAGTTCAACTCTGTCAGGTTCATTTTTCTGTAGTATTTGTCTTTGAGTAGCGTTCAGCTGTGTGTAGCAATCTGCTTTGTGTAGAGTTCAGCTCTGTGTAGCATTTAACTCTATATAGTGTTTCTCTTCATGTAGTTTTATACTGTATTGTACTCCGTTTGTGGTTGATCTTGTGGTAGTGTATATATTTATCTTTGTGTAGCGTTCAACTCTGTGAAGTATTCAGCTTCATGTAGTGTTGAACTTTGTGTATTGTTTATCTCCATGTAGTGCTCAACTCTGTGAAGTGTGCTAAGTAGTAAAGTTTCGGTGTCCACTACACAAGCCCTTCTGCGCATGTCATCTATTCATCAACGCACAAATATACGATTCTAGAAATATAAAAGGCTGCACGTTTACCATACATGTATGTTTAAAAAAAAAGGTCATAACGACATTTTCATTTTATGTATTCACCTTCCTCTTATTCCCTATTATTTTGGACAAATCGATCTGATCCTGATGAGTCTGGGATTGATGTTGTACTGTGTTTTTGAGTGAACTTGCATTTTAGTTTGCTTACACAGCATTATCATTATACCTATAGATATTATAGACTATAATGATAAGGTCTTCAATTACATCCCGTCAAAGCATTCCCACATACCATCTGAACTTCCTGTCCCTGTTGAAATGTGGATGAGTTGGGTAAATGGCACGCATGCGGGTTCCTCTCCATGACCGGAGATTAGGAGAAGCCCCCTGTCCATTATCAAACACATACACAAAGCTTTAAAGACCCCCGACTGAGGCACAAATCAATAGAGATCTCAGTAGCAAACATAAAGGTACTTCAGCACACAAGTTACATGGTTTACAAACTTTTCCCTTAACAGAACGTACATATAAGTTCTTTTAAAATAAGTTAATTTAAGCTATGATTTTTGGTTTTTCAATTCGTTCAACTAGCTTTATAATCCATTATAAAAACCTTTTTTGCTCATTTTGTAATTTTGTTGCCAATTGTTACCGTTATTTATTTCAGACTTATACAAAATACAAAAATAATTTGTTGAATACAAATTTTTGTAAAACTATTAAACATCTTTGATATGTGTATTTGAGGGAGTGAGGAACGTATTACGCAGATACCCAAGATTTGTAATTGCAGTTTTGTTTACAAACATTTTGGTTTATGTGTTTACTTGGAGCTAATTCAACTAGACCATGGTACCACCAAATAGATTTTTTTATCTGTATAAAATACGTAATGACGTTGTACAGTAAGAATACATTTTCTTTTGCACCTTCACAGCCTCCACATATAGAGGTTTCTGGAGTGTGAAGTGCAAGAAGACTTGGATTGATCTTGCGTGTTTGGCTTTTCAGCGCTGATTTATTGTGGTGGGACATGTGCAGAGTCTGTCCCCTCCCTGAACCCGTCTGGTGTATACCAGCTCCAGCGAAAGCTGCCTTTCCTGAGCTTCATGCTTGGTTTTAGGAGTGGAACATTTCATTGCTGTCAGACCACTGTATCTCTGTTGCCTAGCAACTGCGGTCCATTGCAAAGATGCCTGGAATGGTCACCTTAGGTTTAATGAAACAGTCTTTACGAAGCATTAACAGAATCTGAAGGAGGAGACGTTTTCAGGAAATTGTTTTTACTAGTTCACTAGCTGTGTTTTGCTGTAACTATCTGCTTTTTTTTTTACCATTATAATTTTCATCGCACCAAAGCTTAGCATTTAACAGACGCTTTTATGTAAACTGTCCAACGTTGCCTTGCACTTCATGCTTTCACTGGAAACCAATCCCAGAATCCACACTAGAACCTCTAAGCGAATCATTAGCCCCCCATGGCCACCAGGGAACCCCCAAGAGTAAAGGCAAGTTTTTATGTGATTTTATGACAATTATGTCAACTTAGACACAGAGCACAATGTCAATTTGACTAAAATGCAACACTTAACTATCAACACTACAAAGCAATTAATTAAGAAAAGCATATAAAATGCGTGTGTGTGTGTGTGTGTGTGTGTGTGTGTGTGTGTGTGTGTGTGTGTGTGTGTGTGTGTGTGCTTGTTTGTGTGTCTGCGTGTGTGTGGGGGTCATTTTAAACAGTGCAAACAATCAAACACTGATAAGTTGATAATAAGTGCAGGACAGAGTCTGTTTAGGGCTCCATAAAGACACAGATCAGCCCTTCCCAGCCATTAACACAACAACACTCTTAGAGATCTAGGTGATGATCTGATATTTTTATACAGCAGATACAATTAGATCATTCTACATTCACAAAGTAACAGTATTAGAAAACGTAACTTATGATAACAGAATGAAAATAATCTTTAACCTGCTAGTGATTTTGGTAGAAGTCCGGAGGTTAATAGAATTTGCTTTAAAATACTTTTACAACCTCATGGTTAAAAGAGAAATGTTTAATATCAGCACATGTGTTCGAAGTAAATGTTACATATTGACGGTAAGAGTTGTTCTTTTGCAAGCTGTGTTGGTCTCATTACCTAGAATGAGGTCAGTGTGGCATCTGGTGGCGCAGCGCCCCCTGCTGTTACTCTCAGCTGCAGCCTTTTGTGTGATTAAGCACTCTATAGACAGTACAGAGCTTTGAGCTCAGTCAGGACAGATGAGAAATATTGAGCCATCAGTACAAAGAAGGAATACATACTGTACATATATTTTCGACATTTTATTTTACTGGTGTTTAAAACCTAGTAAAATTTGCCAATTGCTTGGCCAGATGGCCTTGATCTGAATCATAGAAATGTCTGTTCTCAAGTAAAATTTTGTGTTTGTGCTTTGATTTAGTGCTTTTATGATAATAATGATTCGTTTAACAGCACTACAATGTCCTACAAATTTGAGGCAGTTGTAATCCAGGGTGGGAGTTGGACCTCCTAATTCGGAGTCGCAGGTTCAAATCCTGGTCCGGTGTGTTTCAAAACAGTGTCCTTGGACAAGACACTTGCCCCAAAATGACCCACCGGGTGTTACGGCTTAAGGCTGCCCACTGCTCCGGGTTTGTGTTTGTTTGCTTTACTGTGTTTGTGTCCATATGATTACTAGTGGCCTTATTGACAAACTCACTAGACTTTCCCACTCACCTATGTAATAGGTGAGTAATAGAGATTATGTTAATAGTTAACATAATAGTTTATGTAATAGAGATTATGTTAAAAACAAAATTGGTGTCTCAACTTTCTGTCAGAAAAACGAAGGAGTGTCTATGTTTAATAAACGCAAATATAATGTTTGAGGATGATGAACATTTTCTTAGTTTTTTAACCCTCAGAGGTCGAGTCACTTATTATTCATGATAAAACTTTATTCAAAAAAAGTCAATTTTGGACTAAGTGTAATACTTCAATTGAAAGTTTGAAGTACCCATTATTTAGGTTACACTCTAAAAAATTTTTTTAATAAAATTTAATAAAAACATTGTGTTTTTTGTAAAAGTAATAATAATAAAATTAAAAAGAAGCAGTTTTGCCTTTTTTGTCAGCTGAAAACACGAAAACTTAATTAATACTTATCACTCTAACATGTAACATATGTCTTAGAATGTACATAAAGAAATCACATAAAGCTAAGATATATATAAATAAATAAATATAAATATAAGTGTAAGTAAATACAGTATTGTCTTTATCTAATCCCTATGAATCTACAGTGGCGGCTTTGAACAGAGATTTGAATCTGACGAACAAGTTACATATTTGCAGTTGAAACGTCTAAAAGTCGAGTCTCAGTTTTAACAAGTCCATTCAAGAACATTCAAATACACTGCTAGATAGATGAGACAAGCAAGTGTCTGTCATTAAACATTTTCACCTGCAAAGTTTCACCTGCACCTTAGGTGCAAAGTAATCACTCTGAGCTTCTGATCATAATGAGCCACAACTGGGTGACACTAGGCGGCTCTGTGGGTCTATTCCTGTCACTCTGAGCTTCTGATCATAATGAGCCACAGCTGGGTGACACTAGCGGGGCTCTCTGGGTCTATTCATTGCATTTTCACCAAACCGAAAGTGAAAAAACTGCAACTGTGATTAATGGCATTAAAAAAAATTAACTCCATTAAGCAATTAAAATGTATGCGTTAACTTTGACAGATCAAATCAAATCATCTTTATTTATATAGCACTTAAAAACAACCAAGGTCGACCAAAGTGCTGTACAACAAGGACATAAAACAACCAAAAACATTGTTTGAAAACAGAATAATAAAATGTAAATAAAATCACGGCCTAAAACAAGTAAAACCCACTAAACATGTAGGACCTCATACAGAGTTAAAAGCCAGAGCATAAAAATGTGTTTTTAAAAGTGACTTAAAAACAGGTAATGATGGGGCCTGTCTAATGTAAAGCGGAAGGGCGTTCCAGAGGGCGGGAGCAGCCACGGCGAAGGCCCTGTCCCCTCGGCGTTTTCGCTTTGACACTGGGGCTCTCAGGAGCAGCTGGTTCGCTGACCTGAGAGATCTGGCCGGAGTAAAAGGAGTGTAATAAATAAAAGGACCTAAAGCCTAAAGTCTAAAAGGCACCGGAAGCCAATGCAGAGAGGCCAAGACGGGCGTGATGTGCTCCCTCCTGCGTGGACCAACCAGAAGTCGGGCCGCCGCATTTTGTATTAGCTGGAGACGAGCAAGCGAAGCCTGGCCAACACCGACGTATAAGGCATTGCAGTAATCCAGCCGTGATGTTATGAAGGCGTGGATTAACATTTCGAAATGCTGCCGTGTCACCATGGGCTTCACTATGGACAGCCACACAATACACATTGTGTGTGTATATATATATATATATATATAATATATATACATATATACACAATGTGTGTGTATATATATATATACACACACACACACACACACACACACACACACACACACACAATACATATATATTCTTTGCTGTTTGGTGGAACTCAATCTAATTGTTTTTTATTTTCTCCAAAAGAATTGCCTTGATTCATCAACCTGATGGCCACCAACAACACAGCCAGCATTGCTCAGGCTCGCAAACTGGTGGAGCAGCTCAAGATGGAGGCCAATATCGACAGGATAAAGGTGGGAAGATCTCATCTAAGTTCAATTGAATGTGCTTGTGGGCTCAAGAGCGTCTGTTGAATTCAAAAGAGTGTACAAAATATATTAATGCATTTACGATGCACACCAAGCATGCCAAAAAACAAACATGAAAGTTTGCATTTGAAAAAATCAAATGCAGATTCCACTGAAATTCATTTTTGAATTTGGATGATACAGCGCAAAGCCTGTAAACAAGTGTCACCGGGAGGGTCTACTACATGGTGGGCAATGTTGGCCTGACCAAGAGTCACATCAATTGATAATCAATTGGTAATTGATACCTTTTGAAATGTGGCAGTTAGCGCAATTGCTACATCTTAAAATGCAGTTTTTATTCATGTCATAAATATTGTTCTATTAGTGACTTTGGACTCCAATGTTTGGAAACCCTCAGGTCTCCAAAGCAGCCGCGGATCTGACGTCATATTGTGAAGCCCACGCTAAAGAAGACCCCCTGCTGTCCCCTGTGCCCGCTTCTGAGAACCCCTTCAGGGAGAAGAAGTTCTTCTGTGCCATCCTGTAACCAGTGCTGACCAGCCACGGATTCATACGCTCCCTCTGGGAAACACTCTTGGACACAAAACATGTTGATCTTTTTGCAAGGGCCGCATGAAGCGATGCGTTGGAGAACCCTTCCATTCTCTAAGCCCTGATTCTGCCACTGTCTCCACCTAGTGGCCAGAGGATGCAAAGCTGAGCAAGGGAGCGAGGCAAGAAAAGTGACTGTCAATGTAGCAGATCAGCCAGGATGTGTTGTGCAAATATTACGTATTCAAAGGTTTTTTGTGGTTCTAATGAGGTTTTCCGATGTTTTCTTTAATATTTTGCGGCTGTGGTCAATGATCACCAGTGGATCACCAAGCAGTGTTATCTCTATATTTATTGATTTTTTTTCCAGAAGGAAATAAAGGCAGATCACTAGCTTCTTTTAGTTGATCGTTGCAACAGCAAACCATGTTTTGAAATTAAAGAATGAAATGTGAATTTTTTTATAATTAATTATGTTAAGCTTGGATAAATAATTAAAAAAAATGTCTTTTAGATGCCGATAAAAAAAGTATTTGGCTGTACAGCAAATATTTACTTTGCGAATTTTATTGTTGCTTTTTCTGCATAATTCCCTTTTTACTCTTTGTACAAATACTTTAGCCAATTGGATTGTGTAGTGTATTATGTTTTGAATATTTGTGGTGATTTCAATAATAACTGCATGAAGCCTGACAAAGTGCCGCCTGTTATCTGCCATCTGACAAGGTCAAACAAATCAAATTAAACATCTCAAAGCAGAATCTCGAATATTTCAATTTCAACGTTTTTTCAATTGTTATCCAACAAGGAGCTGATCACTCTGATGCAAAATCCATCAGATATCTCTTTCCTGAATAGTCATAGCAGGCTGACCCAGAGCTGAAGACGGGAAGCATAACAAAGCATTTTTTTTTTGCTGAAAATGGTGTATTTTAAATTTTGTGTTTACTTTAATAGGCTGCCCACTGCTCCAGGTTTGTGTGTGTCGCTTCATTGGATGGATAAATGCAGAGCACAATTTTGATAGGGAATCCAGCGGCACAATGACAAACTTTAAATACCGTATTCATATGTTTAAAAAAACTCAATGAATCAAAAGCACTTCAATATTACTTATTAACTTATATTGCAGGCTTTAAAAGAAAATGCATTTCATACATAAGTACAAAAACGAATAATTTTACACGTTGAATTAGTATCTTTGACCAATTGTTCACCAGACAAAATATTAATGCTGTGAGTCACATTCTGAGTGGTACACAAACACATGTATGGCGCATCAGAATCTGGAACTAACTCACCACATCAACGTGTGATGCGTTGCCACGGAGACACCTCTGACGACAATCAGCTGACACATGTAGGGAATGACACACTTCCTATCAGTTCTAACAAACAAAATAGTGAATGTCATTTATTGATCTGATTTATTTATTTATTGATGCTCATGAAATGATAATAACGCTATTTGTTTTTCCCTTTTAAAAATATATGATAATTTTTTAAATCTTAAAGTCAAGTATTGCTTACAGACAAATTAAAACCGAGTGATGTTTACTTATAGGCAATCTTTATTTCAATGTTATAATGAAAAACTAATTTGAAACCATTTGATGAAGTTAATTAAGATTTATTGTTATTTATTAATCAATTTAGAAAAT
>SOMO01000062.1:857123-880632 GCA_028128575.1 Paedocypris carbunculus
CGCTTCATAGTACAGGGCTCTGGTCACTAATAAAATCAACTAATGAGGTCAACTAATGAAACCGAACTCAAACACATGAAAAACATAAACAAGGAAGTGAACTGAGAGCACGTGATCTAACCACAGTTTATACTAAAAGACTGTACAACTCAGAAACTGCAAAACCTGACACAATCATCTCCGGTTCTGTTTTTGAAATTTAGTTCACACATAAATTTCATATATTATCAATACGTATATCTTTTTAAATCAAATATAGTAATTGTATTAGGTCATTTTATACCAAGACAGCAGATGGCACTATTATACCTTTAAAGGGCTTTATTGGCTTGTAAGATAATCTTTATTATTGTCATTGCACAATAAAAAGGAATGCGAAATTGTAACAATTACACCCCCCCACACACACACATGACTATGTTAGAATTTAAATTCTTGGTCCTGGCAGTAGCACAGAGTGGCTTGGACTTCGACTAATAAAACTATTGTTATTACCTACAAAGAGCCTTTAAACCTTTTAAAAGTATGCAATTGCTGAGTGGCTTTCGTTTGCTCTTCTGTAGTGTAGCGTGCGCGCGCGCGCACACACACACACACACACACACACACACACACACACACACACACACACACACACACACACACACACACACACACACACACACACAGTACAAACACACGGTACACACACACGGCTCCAGGCATTATGATTTGTGTACGCTGTCTGGATTTTAGAGGCCACGCAGAGCAACTCTGTATTTCCAGCCATACATTTTATATGTCAGAAAATGTCAACAAATGCCAGGAAAATGATTTTAAGATTGTTCCTTTGTTTTACCCATGGTAACAGACACAATGTAATGTAATTAGAACCAAATCTACAAAAAAAAGTGTAATAATTTTGTCAAGACCAGAAAAACATAAAACAATGGGATTTATACAAAATGCAGTAAAAATGCAAAACCGGAAAAGGAAAACAAGACAGGGAGAAGAATAACCGTAAAAAGGCTATACTTCTTCCAATGATATATTCAGCTCAACAGTCACACCTTGAATTGGCCTTGGCCACATTACAAGTGATTTTGATTGGGTTTATTGACAAAATGATTTAAATTGTTGTACTGCAGTTTTATCTCCAATACGATTTCTTCTAGTGGTTTGAAACTCTAATATTCATATTGGGTGAAAACTAGAGTTGCTGCACTTGTGCTATAGCTGGTAATTTTCTGTCATTAATGGTAAATAAACTATTAATACATAAATGTCAACCTTGCAATAGTTTTTTTTCTTTCTTTGGCTTATCTTAACTTTGTAGCGCATATCCACACACACGGTCGAACTCCCCCATTACTACTCGGAGCTATGCATATATATTTGTTCATTAAGTATATACAACTTGGATTCGCAAAGGTTTATATGATATATTTAAGAACAAAAAGCGGTATTTCATATATAGAAAATCAAAGCGTAGAAAATTGATAACGCGCTCTCACACGCACGCACGCACGCACACGCGCGCGCACACACACACACACACACACACACACACACACACACACACACACACACACACACACACACACACACACACACACACACANGCCCTCTCGTCCAGAAAACTTGAAATGCTTTAACTCTGAAAACATTTTTTTATAAAAAAAAAAAATATATATATAAGTGCCAAATCACTGCGCGTGCATTCGGGCGCATTCCGGAGTGTATAGGGACAAATAACAAGACTGGCATCGAGCGACAACTTATCCCTGTGTTACGTCTCAAACGAACCGCGAACAGGTACATTGATCCGAATTTAATTTTTCTTTAACGCTGTTTTAAAACTGACGTCCGAACTTCAATACTAGAGAAGAAACAAACTGAATGCTGAATTTTGTTGCAATATCCTGATTGATCTTACTCAACGAAAATGCTTTTTTTTTTCACCGCTTTGTAACTTTGGCTTATTAGAGACGAAAGTTTCGACAGGCATCAAAGGACGATGGAAACGCGATGGAGTAACTCTCGTGGATTTTTCACCTACTTCTTTCTCTTGGCTTTATGGCGCTCGTGGTAAGTTGAACTGATAAATTGAACAGCCTGATTAAACAGGCACATATGCTATATCTGCGTGTTTCTGTTTAGACTTTATGCTGTCGACTCTGCTTGGGACAAATCCTAAAGTCAAATGTCTTTTATCTCATAACGCAAATATGTGCCGCTTTATTGGGGCAAAAATGGTCGTGTCCCGATGTGTCCCAATTAACAGAAGTCGAGTGTAAATACAATGCAAGGCATGGGTATCACCGTGTGTGTTTATGAGTATATATACTGTATATAGCTATATAGACAGAGAGCTGGCAAATATAAAATAAATTAAAAACCCGAATAAAGCCAAGCAAGCATTTTTAGTCAATTAAGTCTTGAATCAGCTGTTATGACAACAGTGAATTGGATTTATTAAAATTAAGTTGAATACAATCAAAGTAAAATATCAATCCCAAAATAGATGGAAACTTAAAAATAAGTAACTTGCTTAGTTTTATTCTGTATTAGAACACCAGCAGCATATTTGTCATGTGACAAGAATGTCAACGGCTGACAAATGCATCTTTTTCTAGCTCTAAAACAGATGTATCTGGCTCAGATGCTTTTAAAAACAACATTACCCTCTTCACACGGATTTTAGACAGACTTCTTGATGGCTACGACAACAGACTCAGACCTGGACTTGGAGGTGAGGACACCCGAGTGTGCTGTGACTCTGAGCCAAATTGACACAAGTGATTTTAGAAGGTAACTGGAGTGGCATATATTGTTCTCACTGGGCCACATAAAAAAAACGTAACAAACGAAAATATAAATCAATATAAAAAAATTTAAATATAAATCACGTTTTTTAACGGTTTTATTTTGAAGAAGATGGGTTTTGTAGGGGGTTGTCGATCTATGTTTGTGTTCTTAAACAAGTCAATCTGCTCTGAAAATGTCACAAAAGTTGTTTATTTTTAGTTAATATTTCTTGTGCCGGGAAAAGTTAACCAAAGGGTCTGGTTTAGAGGAACTTTAAAATGCTGAGTGGTTTAGAGGAGAGTAAAGCGGTCTCACTTCACACACCAAGGTCATTGTTAATGGATGTTTCAGTGGCCCCAGCATTTGTTGGCATGCTTGGATTTGGCAGCAGCACTCCAGTCGTCTTTAGATATACAGACACATGCACACAAATGCACTTCTGCGAGATTTGTGGATGAGATGTTGAGCTAATTGTGTTTCTGTTATGAAACAACAAACACACAGAATATTTGTCCTCACAAACATTTACCCTGCCAAATGTGCTTTTTTACAGTTTGTGAAACTGAATTCACATTAGGGAAGCGCTTCTAAAAGCAACATGATTGTGTCCATTTGGCAGACTAACAGAAAACATAAACACTTTTTTTTATTTTTCTAGGGGCCTGAAATGAAAAAGGAGAGATTATTACTGAATACCATTCCACATAAGGCTTATTTAAAAAAATAAAAACAATACAATTGCAAAGGGAATTTCTTTTATCTATAAATGTATTGTGTCATCATGTACATGATTTAAAAGCAAAGTGTAAAGAAAATATTGTGTATTGAACTATTGCTTTGTATTTTCAATATATTGCAATATAATATAATTCTAATTAGCCATACTGATTTTTTCTTTCTTCTGCTACATAGATCGTGTAACAGAAGTGAAGACTGATATATATGTTACCAGTTTTGGACCAGTGTCAGACACAGACATGGTAAGACATTTTTTCTTTATAATGCGCTAATTTTGGCCTATTTTAGGGGTTTTGCAATCAAATTATATTCCTCTGAAATAATTGACATTCTCTTTGCTCAGATCAACCATTCTCTCTGTTTCTACCCCACCGTCTTCTTCTCTGTCTTTGTTTTTCATTCATTTTCTATTCATAGCATTTGCTACCTGCTGCTGGCTAAAAGCTTTTCTTGGTATGCTTCTTTTTCTTCACTTCACAGTGTCTGCTCTCAAATATTTAGAATCTAGAAAAAAACTCATATGGATGAAAACTGATTTTCATTCATTATTCATGTATTGCCTTGTGCTGTTGCTGGAGAGCATTTTATTTTTTTAACATCCAGCCAAACACTCACCGAACCTAATGTAAGAGCTTCTGCGTTCTAAAAGGCCACGTTATATCAGGATTCAGAGACTAAACTGCTGCATTTCTGAGATACCACTGCCTTGTGCCAAAGAAATCAACACTACCTCGATTTTTTTTTTTGGCCAGGATGTCCAGCTCTTCTTTATCCTCATGAGTAATGTGTAGTTGTGTCATAGATCTAGTAGTTTGTCTCATTTTGCATCATCAGTTGTTCAGTCTCAGCAGTATTTACAGTATTTCATACACACACACACACACACACACACACACACACACACACACACACACACACACACACACACACACACACACACACACACACACTCACACCAAAATCCTCCCGAGTATGTGCGGTTATGATTGAACAATATAGAAAGTGACTACTACCGTCTGTCTATTTATGAAGCATCTCTGGTTCTTCTGTGTAGAGACGAGTCCTGCTTCAAGACGTGAATATCAACCGTCCAGGCATCAGATTGCATCAGTGTGATGAAATCAACTCAATATAGATCCTTAATATGCGTGTAGCTGGAGATTTTGAGTGATGTTGTGCAAGTTTTCAGGGAAAATCTGAAATGACGAAAAGAATAATGAAGCATTACAAATGGCTTCAGTGAAGGCTAGGAAGCGATGATTCTCCAGTGACTGCATGTACTGTCATAGAACATTATCTTTAGTGTACAAATGTGGGAGTGAATAAGTATTATCTCTTACGTGCGTAGCGTTTTTCTTTCTTGTTGCTGCCATGGAAACAGGATGCCCGTCTTCACCCCGGGGGTCAGTGCGTGACAACACGGCGCCCAAGGGAATAGGAGACGCAGTGATTTGAAATGGTTCAGACACTTTGCTACTGTGGTATACTATAGGGAGAAGGCTGAGACAAAATGTATACAAACATTTAACAAAACAATATTGAATGAATGCATAATCTGTTGGTGAAAAATTTTTTTTTTCTGCATATTGTGAACTAACTATTTCTGGAGAGACTTAGGTAGCAAAACTGTAGATGGAGTAGCAATAGTTGAATTTTAGTCTTGCCACCTTGTGACAGGTAGTAGCTTTGTGCGTCACTCTGTTCTTTTTAGTTAACAAAAATTGCTTTGCAAAAATGTCTGTCTTGGCAGTAGACCCTTCCTCATAAATGTTGTGATTTTTTTTTACGTGTTTAGGTTTCTGCTGCACACCTCTGCACATTACTCTCAGCGTCTGACACAGTCACTCTGTGCACCATTATATGACATTGCCTCTAACAATATGCCACATAACTTCTTGTTTAGCTAATCTGAAGATTGGATTCCTGTAATGACCTTTTAGCCGACCTGCGGTCTCAACCCAAGCATGCCACTACTCTGCTGGTCTCTTTACACTGGCTACGGTGTTAGGATCTTCTAGGATCGAGTTCAAAGCTTAAATTCAGACTTTCAAGGCCGTTAGTGGATTTGCACCATATTATCTCAACTCTGGTACAGGTTTATTCTACCTCACATAATATCTTATCAGAAAAGAACAGGCTTAATAGTTCCTCTGTAGTGAGGCTTAAAAAGAGAGCGTGATTGTGTAAGTCAGAAAGAAAGTGAGTGAGTTTGTCATTATTGCTTCTAGGTAACATATAGTGTCTTGCCCAAGAACACTCAGATGTAGAACCACCACGAGTGGGATTCGAACCTGCAACATGGACACAACATAACTTGAACACAAGTCCAGTTACATACTACTAAAAAATGTAAAAGATACAAGAAGTTTACATAACGATTACTTTATTAACTTATAGTTTATTAATTTATTTATACACACACACAATTATATATAAGGGCTGTCAAAGTTAACGCGTTAACTCTTGAGATTAATTAAATTAGTTTAATCGCGTCAAATTTTATTAACGCCATTAACTGTATTTCTGGTTTTGCCGTTTTTTCCGTTTTTTTTGTTTCACTTTAAAACCATTCAGTATTTTGTGTACAGTATTTTGCAAAGCTGAAATCACGGTGCACTTATAGAAAGAATAGAGTGCAATTCAATTATTCGCAGTCTCTCAGACGACTGCGTGCGCACAGCGCACAGACCATATGTCGGACTTTTGTTCCTGTAGTTAAAAATCAGCCTTTTCAGCTAGACTAGTTATCAGTGCCATACTTTTGCCACACAAATATACAAATACATATCCATTGTCTCATTTCCTCAAAAAAAATTACTTACCGGTATTTCTTTTTAATTATTATGACCGGCTTACCCATTGTTTTCTTTAGTAAAAACGGTATATTGCAGTATTTAAACAAGTGTTTATTTTGTGTTGAGTTTACATTAATTTACTTTTACACTTTAATGTTCAGTATTACAAGATTCTATACTTGTTCATGTTATTAATAATTGTTAATAATAAAAAATTATAAATAGTATATTAATATATATTACAAATATATTATAAATATAATAATAAATAGATTGTGATCAATCGCAATTCATTTGGTTGGGGAAGTGCCATTAATTAGTTAAATATATACATTTTTTTTTTTAAGCTACAGTGAGACATTATTAGTATTGTTAAAAGTTATTTTTTATATACAAACCATTTTTATGTTCATGCCGTCCCAGTATACTGAATAAAGCAGTCCTGTTTGAATACAGCCTGAATGAAGAGTGCCTTTCCTGCTGCTCACACAGACATTATGTCTCTGTCCTCAGGAATACACAGTCGATGTGTTCTTCCGTCAGCGCTGGACAGACGAGCGACTGAAGTTTCATGGGCCGATGAACATCCTCCGCCTCAATAACCTGATGGCCAGTAAAATCTGGACCCCTGACACTTTTTTCCACAACGGCAAAAAATCAGTGGCTCACAACATGACAATGCCTAACAAACTCCTGCGAATCATGGAGAACGGGACTCTGCTGTACACTATGAGGTGACTGTGCACGTGTACCATAAATTACGTTTGACTCATTCGATGGACGTAACTTGTTATGATTGTAATCATGCATAGACTGACTGTACAGGCTGAATGCCCGATGCATCTTGAGGACTTTCCGATGGATTTCCATTCCTGTCCACTAAAATTTGGCAGTTGTAAGATTATCTCATCTATAAGAGAAAAAAAGTTGCTTTGATTCTTACTTCCCGTGATTTGGGTTTGAATTGCTTTCTAGACGCATACACTCTGTCAGAGGTAACGTATGTTTGGACGCGGAATGCCACCTTATCAGTGGAAGTAGCTCCTGATGGATCACGACTTAATCAGTATGACTTAATGGGACAGACTGTTGGCAAAGAAACCATCAAATCCAGTACTGGTAAGATGATGTCACCAAACAAGAGATTGGCTTGATACAAAGTTTCCATCCTTGATTCTCTGTCTCCTCAACCTCGCAGGTGAATACACTGTGATGACTGCCCATTTCCATCTCAAGAGAAAGATTGGGTACTTTGTGATCCAGACGTACCTGCCCTGTATTATGACCGTCATCCTTTCTCAAGTCTCTTTTTGGCTCAACCGAGAGTCTGTCCCAGCACGGACAGTTTTTGGTGGGTGTGCATGTCTCTTATTCGTCACAACATAATGCTGTTGTGTGCCAGACGTGAGTTTTTTTGTCAGTCAGTGGATAGATGAAATGACATATTTTTGGTAATAATTCACTAAGGTAAAATTATTAATTTAGTGAATTTTTTTTCGTTCTTATTAGATCACTGCAACAGAGTTTTTTTTTTTCACTTTCCCTAAAGCCATTTCAATTTTCTTTTCAAGCATGAGAGGTGAATTTTAAAATAACCTTTAGTGCAGGCAAGCATCTTGAGCATTTATTGTGTTGTAATGTATACGGCATTAATCAAACTTGTGCATTCGGCTGAAGAAAGTCAAAGCATTCAAAAAGAAATTCTAATCCTGAGATTCAAAGAGGGACTAAAATGCTTATTGTGTCTTACACCCACATTAACTGAAGTGGGTTAGAGCTCAATTTAGAAAAGGAATTGAGGTGATGGAGCACACAGCAAATGACACAAGTAGAGATAGCAAGGAGAAGCTTTAGAGTAACATAGGGCAACCAAAAGATGACGGGCAATCTCACCTGGCATCTTTTCCATCTTTCATCTTCCAAACCACCTATTCGATTTCTGGATCATTTCTCTGCATGAATGGGCCTGAAATCAGAAGTTCTTGTATTGTTGGGTTAATCATCAATCATTTATTAAGCCATTGAGAAACATTGTTTTGACACTCCCAGTTCATTGATTACACCAACCATATCAATCACCTTTCAAATATAGTTCTTTTTGGATTATACCGGTATGCACAATTAACAAGTTGACCTTTAAACATACTCATAATAGTATTACATCCTAATCATAAAATCATAAAACATTTATTATTATATTTTTGGTGTACATGTTGTTCCACATTAGAATGTTAATACTGTGATTTTGTTTTGATCTTTACTATAATATACCATTTCTATTTGAGGAACATATATACGTATTACAAAATAAGTTTAACTACAAAATGCTGTATTGTCATATACAATATGCATAATTAAAATCACAACTTCACATGAAACACATTTTCCCCCCGTACGTCTTTCCAATTTGAATAGCGTTGTCGCATGTGTTTGGATTACTTTACCCAGAGGACGCAAACATTTAATAAACATTAGTCACAAAAAGCAGAACTGGAGACCAACTACACAAAAGGAATCCAGGAGCGCCGCTTATAGCAGATGACTGACTGTTGAAATGAGCAAAATTGAATTAGCCAGGGGCATACACATGTACATCTGTGCTGTTAACAAGATGTCCGAACAAACCTCGACTGAACAAAAGGTCATTTCTTTCCAGTTATACCCTGCCTGATACTTCATGTTCTCTTGTTAATGGGTTCCTTGCACAAATAGGGCAAACAGAAAAAATGGCGGTAATTATCTGCAGTGAAGCTCGCTGTGCTAATGCAGTTACTAGAGTGGTGCTTGGTTAACAGCATTTGTGTTAATAAAAAAGTTAGCAAAACCCACAATCTGGTTTGTCAAGTTTTCTTCATCAATACCTGAAACTCATTACGAGTGAGTAAACTCAGAGGGAGGCACGGGGTGTGGATAAAATCTGCTCTGAGTCCCTCAAGTCCCACACCTGCAGGACGGGTTTAGTCCCCAAACTGGCATCGTGGACAACATTTTTCAAAAAGGGATAACGAGATAAGGCTCCTCAGCCTCCCCAATAAAGTCTATGGTAAGGTGCTGGAGAGAAGGATAAGGCCAATAGTGGGACCATGGATGCGTTTTGCTGTCTTTTATTATCTTCGGTGCGCCTCAAGTGGGTGCGAGTAGCACATACTTGGCACAATGGATGACCAGCCAGGCCTTGCTCTCCTGTGCGGAGGGCCTGCAACGTCACTACTTGATCCCTGTAAGGTGTAGTGATCACCTTGGGCACATAACCAGTCCTGGGTCTTAGTTTCAAGGGCGGAAGGTTGAGGCAGAGATAACAGATCTGCTGACATGGGGTCAGTGAGCTCCTTCTGGGGATTTTCAGGAAGAGCAAAGCCCGCTGGGAGTACTGCTGATTCCAACAATGAATTTTCGTCGAGAAGACGAAGAGAATGAAAGCTTACGAATGCTTCAATCAACGAAAGGATACATGGCGTGTGTGTCCTATTTTATACCAATTCATGCAGACATGAACTTGACCGTTCATTGGCCGGTTATAAGAATTGAGGCACGAATGGCGTCCATCCGTTATCCCATCGTCAGGTAACTGACAGACGTGGAAGAAAGGGATGAAAGGAAACACATGGTTGGAATTGTTCTTTATGGCTGGGACAGAAAACACTGATATTTGTTTCACGATGCCTTGTTTCTAGATACAAAGTTAATAACGGAATAATAATTGTACTGATATATTGCTTGAATTGCCTTGAATTGAGTCTTGAATTGATTAGCATGGAGTTCAATGAAACATGAACCATGGTTAATAATAAGGCTTTTCAAACACTTTTTTTGATAACACTTTATAAAGATTACATTCTACATTAATTAAGCACCAGTAAATAATCAATTAACCCACACACGCATATGTATTAATGGAGAAATGGCAGAAAAGACTTGGAGGTAAAAGTGGAAAAGTTGTTGAGAAAGAAGCACTGCGGAAGACATCTTTATTCAACTGTATGTCATGCACGTTAATTCAAAATAGTGAGATACTCATTAAGCATATGACATATGCTGCTTTTGTGTACAGTGACAACAAAATGCATTTCCATTTTAGTTTAATTTTAAGGCACAGTTATAGTTGTCAGGAATGTTTGCAGGGGTTCATTTGTTAATTTATATCTAATTTCTATTTGTTATTTGTACCTGAAATAATGTTGTGTTCTGTTTTTCTTTTTTCTTTTCTTCAACACTCCTATCTTTAGAAGAACTCACAAAAGCAGTTAACTGCCACTTTAAACAAACTACCTGAATTAATTAATGCAATTGTGTGTAACTAACACACTAAGAGTAACTTTTACTTTATGTCTGAATAAGTTTTTTTTAATGTCTTTATGTCTGAATAACTGTTACTTTTTATGAAAGAATAACAGATCCTTAACTGTGTGAAAATGCAATAATTAAGTACCGGTATGTTATATAGATGCCTTTAAAGCATTTTAGCTTATCCATTATATTTATTGTGTTGTTTTTACAATTTGATATTGTCACTAATTGTTTTAAGTGAAATCTTTTCAGTTTTTAAAGTGAAACCTTTTTGAGTGACATCAATTGCTTAACATCTGAAAAATGTGTAATAGAATTATAAATTAGTAGATCAATAAATGAATGTATGAATTTGAAGTATAAGTTCAAAGTATACAATAAATTATATCTGCATGCCGCATTGTGTGGGTTTGGTCTTTACTTTGTGTTAGACATTTTAAAAAAGATACAGTGATTTGGGTGTAGTATTTCATGAGGTTCGGTCAGTAGGGGCATAACCTCCTATTGTAATTTTATGAAGCCAGCGGAATGAATTTGCATTTTGTGCAATTTAGAAATTACAATGGCTGTCACGTATTTCCACAGCTCCATCTACCAGATTGGATGCAACCGGTTTCAATTTGCAATTTCTTGACCAAAGACACCACTGTACGTAAATTACTCTCACAAGTTCATCTTCATCTTCTATAGGTGTGACCACAGTGCTAACCATGACCACATTGAGCATCAGCGCTAGAAATTCTTTACCCAAAGTTGCCTATGCCACAGCTATGGACTGGTTCATTGCTGTTTGCTACGCGTTTGTCTTCTCTGCTCTCATTGAATTTGCCACCGTAAACTACTTCACCAAGCGTGGTTGGGCCTGGGATGGAAAGAGCATTGTCAATGATAAGGTAACCATGACTACTCAGTCTTGCTTTGATTTTGGAGTGGAGTTTGTTCTGCAGTGTTGATTGCTGTCATTGGAAAATGATGTAATTTAGATGAGGAAACCAAGGATGCTGCTATAGGAACAGATACTGTTTTTTTTTCTAACATGATACAGTATTGTAATAATACATAGATAGATAGAAGCTACCCAAATAGAAGCTTGTGTCTTTTTTCTCTGAATGGCATGAAATCAATAATATTGCCGGTCAATACCACCTACCCCCGTGTGATCAATATATCTGATTGAAAAAAATGTCCTTACATTTGCTTTCTGTTCAGAAGAAGGAGATCTCGGTGATGAAAAAGAACAACGCATATGCTGTAGCAGTGGCAAACTATGCACCTCACATTGCGAAGGACTCCAGTTTGCCTACTGTCTCAAAGAGCGTCACACCGGAGGCCAGCAAAGCTCAACCCCTGGTCAAAGAGGTGAAGAAGACGTTCAACAGCGTCAGCAAGATTGACCGTATGTCTCGCATCCTCTTCCCGGTGCTTTTCGGGACTTTTAACTTGGTTTACTGGGCCACATATCTCAACAGAGAACCTGTCATTAAAAACATGGTTCCTTCCCAGTGACATTTTAATTGGGCTTGTGCGATCACTCTGCTTTCAACAAATCACGTGTTATTTTTAAGCTTTTAACAGATGCTTTTTCAAAGTGACCTACGTTACAAGAGAGCATTCAAAAGTTTATTTTAACGGATACATGTGTGCGTGTGTGTTTGAGTACACAATTGTGTAGGTAAATGTGGGTGTGTTTGCATGTGTGTGTGTGTGTGTGTGTGTGTGTGTGTGCTTTTACACAATCAATCACAACAATCTACTGCCACATTTTCATCTGTGTATTGAATCTAGTATCTTCTATACTATTGTTTTTCTCTGTCTTGGGCTTTTTTCTCACTAGATTATGTTGATGTGTGGCTTCTGAGTCTGTGTGGTGTTTCGTACAGAACTTGTATTTTTGTGTTTTATTCAGTCTTTGTATTGAATATTATGGCAAACTACACCTCTTTGTCAAGTCGGGAGTGACTATCGTGGGTCTGTGAAAAGAGTCTGATGTAGCATTCAAAAGAATCAATGCCATGTTTTGTCAAAGCCTCACTAAAAGTGTATGTTGGTGGGATTATGGCATTGTTATGACTTTTGTAGCAACAAGAAAATGTTGTTGAAGAAAAAGAAAAATACGGCACTTTATGGTGTATTTTTATGGTATATATTTTTTGCAATGATAATGCACACCAACATTGTTTTAGAGCGAAATGGAAGCACCAAAATGAGCCATTTGGATGAGTGTTGTTGTGTCAGCAAGAGCACACTTTCTTCACGATTGAAATTTGCACTGGAATCGAGCCTCTTCTGTTTCCTGCCATTTGCTCAGTGGGAACAATCACGTTTCAAGCGGTTTTGCCACATTTTAGCATCTTTGTCAAGCCCTTTCTATGAATTACAATATAAGCAATGCTTTATTTTATAGACATGTTTGGCAAAATGGAATCCGTGATGAACACATTCTTGTTCGTGAAGAGCTATTCTGTGTGATAGCGCTGTAATATTGAAACAATAAAAATCCAAACTATCATCAAAATGTACTGAAAATTCATCACGTCTCAAAAGGTTTCATTGCAACACTACGATGTGATCCACAATCAAGTGTAAACTTGTGAACGAACAAGCGTGGTTGCTTTGTCTAGAAAATCTTTTCTAGAATGTTCAGCTCCCTTTTCAACAAAATAAAGTATTGTCGAAGTCAGCATGGCTCCGCTTCTCCCTTATGTGAGTATCAATAAGCGTCAATCTCCTTTTCCGCTTTACATGAAAAAATTGTCTTTGAAAAAAACAGGCTGCTGTGCAGAAAAGCATTTTAATGCTCCGACACACACAAAACTTTCCTGGGTGAGTGCTGAAGAATTACAAAAGCGTCATTCCTCGTGTCACCAGTAAATAAATGCAGACGTAATGCTGTTTTCTTCATATTTAAAAGCTTCCACTCAATCCATTTGCTCTTTCATTTTCCTTATGCGCTGGGTATTGTGTCTGAAGGCTTTTATGGCGCTTTGGCTAACCAGCAAGTTTCAAGATTAGCAACTGTGAATGAGAAGCCTCGAGTGTGTGTGAAACCCTACGTGGCTGATACGGCTATCAACGAGCAAGCACAGCAAAACCAATAGACGTTACTCTTATTAACCTTCACTCACTCTGCAGCACATTCTGGAAAAAACATTTTGCTTTTAGTACAAGCATCTGTCAGAGCAGATGTGTCTACTTGTGCACACACGCATAAGCTAATGCAGAATTATAGGCCTGACTAAAGGGGGAGACTATAAACTAAGCTGGATCTCATTCATTGGTCCCTCTTAAGGTGGAACTGAGGCTTAAATCCTGTCAGGTGGCATTAGCAAAGTGTTCCGCCTTAAGCCAGGATGTTGTGAGTGTTTTTCAGATCAGATGTGAAAGATCACAGGGGCAGAGACTCAATACCAGAGTCGATCCTTAACCTTTGCACATTGTTTTTTCTAGCTCTTGAGAATCTGATAAATTTTCTTTACACTGTACATTAATTTTGCATTTTGCAAAGAAATCTGTACATACAGTATGAAAACAATTCTGAAAACTAATTTTGCAATAAACTGAAAACTGAAAAACTCACCGAAAAATTCTAAAAAGACGATTCTTTTTTAACTACATAAAATGCAATTTGAATATTTGGAGACGTGTATACATTGATTCTAAAATTTCTGGCTTCATCAAGACTGTTTTTTTTTTTTTTTTTTTTTATCAATGACACAAGCATTGAAATATGAGCATAATATCAAACAATAATAAAAAACAATTATTCTGATGCAACATCAACAAACCATGGAGCCAAACTCGGATGCAAGACAAGGGAATTCCAATTATAATTGTTTGTTTAATTAATATGCAATGTATGCTCTGTGTCTTCCTCGTTTGCTATTAAGGTCTGGATTGTTTATGTTTGACATGAAGCAATATCCTGTCACATCCTGCTATGCTGGTAGTTAGCAAGAATATAGCTTTTTGCTTTTCATCTCAGAACTTTGGTAAAATACTCGTTTTTTTCATTTGGGGTTTTCAGTACAAAATCCACAGGCTGCAAAAGAAGGGTCAGTGGGGATGATGGGGTTCAGAGATGACAGATAATAAATAGAGGGAAAAGGATAAAGGTTGAAATTCCTCCATGGAGAAAACACCCTAGCATGTTTAAAGAAACTGTTGAGTTGCCTGGCAACCAAAAGGATGTTCAGAGGACTTTGATGCTGATGTGTGAGATATTCTTGACTTGTTTACTCTCCGTGTCAGTATGTGTACAATGTGTTATCCCACATTTGAGAATGTTGTTTTTGTTTACATACGGTATATGGAGCAGTTCTGAATCAAAATAAATTACTTATTGTAATTGGTATTGAAATGATTGTAACTGATACGTTTAAAGATTCTAATATCATTACTCATAAACAATGTGCACGTATATATGCAGACCAGGCGTCTGTCTGTTTGTATGTAAACAATGTGTTTAAATATAAAATTAATTATTTTTATAATTTTTTATAGCCAAAGAGAAATAAATGCAGCTGCTGCACATAATTTGTTCTGATAATGATAATTATTTTCATTTTCTCTCGCGTCAAAGCATCAGAGCAGAGCAGACCTGAATACAAATGCCTTCAACATAATAGATTGTAGAGCTGGATTTAACATTCACATCATCAGCTCAGTCCCTGAATTAAAATCACTTCTCCACAGCATCTGGATTCCTCCCATTAAACCGTATGTTATTTATTACCAAAGTGGGACATTATTAAAATGCAAACCTCAGACATGCAAATAGTTCACAATGTATCGATTTAAAAAGAGGAAGAAAGAATCTTCAATCAAAGACTCCTTCAAAAATAGTCGATCCGTTTTCCGTGGTGCTGAAATTCTTCAGTGCAAGAGGATGAAGAGCAAAACTTTTCAAAAAAAACAACATGCTCTTGGCATAGTTGAAGAGTGGCACTGTGCAGTGGCACACGCACACACACACACACACACACACACACACACACACACACACACACACACACACACACCGATGTATGACCTCTGGGCAAATTACCATTGAAAATATATATTTATGTTGACTTGTTTATCTCCTCATCCTAAAGCATTTATTATTAGATTGAGCCAATCTTAAATAACAGATGCTGTAAGTGTTGTGTGGTGATAATGCGTACTATTTTATACTGTATAGCAAAACCAAAAACCTAGATAAATAGAGTACGCATAATTCTGGATGTTTTGACAAGGAAAAATGAACACGCTCAGTCCTATATGGCTCGAAAAGCCTTCGAAATTGAGCTCATTAATGCGGTCGCAAGTTGTGGTCACAGTGCTTTGCATCACGGTGATTCATCCCCGGCATGAGCAAAACTTTTGAAAGGTTTCATAAATCAGCAGCACCTGATGTCAGTGCTCAGAGATGGAACAGTCAGCGCTTTTGCCACGCGCTTTCGAATAATTCCGGAAACAGCGTCTCACTCAGCAGAACGCCACCGTGCCGCAATCAGCGAAACCCCGCATTTACTAGTCACATCCGGACCGCGACCGCTGCCCGCAGACCCCAGGAGCATCTTGCGCATCAGTCAAACAGCAGGAAAAGAACACTGACGATCTCAAAACGCTGCGTTTCCAAAGGTTCGGTTCGTTTGGAAGAGCACTGTCAGAGCGGCTCCTCGCGCCATGGCATCGTTGCATCGCCGCCGGAGGAAACCCGGACTGGTTTGGCTACTGCAGGGGTTACTTGGAGTCTGGTAAGTTTTGGTGCATATAATAACAGCTGAAAACAACATGCTTCCTAGAACAACTACTGACCAACAACGCACGCGGCCGGGCAGCCGCGAGAAATTGCCGCGCTTCCAACGCGCGACACCCGTCCACCTCTCTGTCACTCTTGAATCGTTAGTCCACTGCATGTCAAATGCGTCCAAGGATGACAAAGAGATTACGAGTGACAGTTTTGCTTTAAGCGTCCGTCCGTTTTGCGTAGACGCGCAATGTCAGTCTCCAAACAACCTTGAGGAGACTTCACTTAGTGTCATGTGCACACAACATCTTGGACCACGACCGTTGATCATGTAAAACTGATAGTTAATTCTTGATGAAATCATGCTTGCAAAGGCATGTTGGTGTCTCGAATTGCCATCCCGTGAATTCGCGCGCTATATCGAATCTTAATAAAAACTTAGAAGTGTAATATGTCTGCTTCTAATTATGTATTTATTTTTTTTTGCAAATACTTGTTAGTAGTAATTCTAAATTGTCTGGTTTGCTGTAGATCTTCTGCAAACAAAACAATATTGTTAAATCAAAGTGTGTATTGCTTTGTTTTTTCCGATCTACAGCAAACGAGGTAATATATTTGCAGCCCATGCTGTACATTTCTAAAAAGTGAACAAACATCAATCGTGAATTTATGTCAAATATAAATGTTACTCAAAGCATGAGTAACATTTGTTATTTACATAAGTTCACAATTGATGCTTGTTCCCTTTTGGAAAAGGCTGCAATTGTACTCAATATCAAGTATAACATTCGAGGAAAACATCTTGTAATATTAGGCGACAGCCTGCTGTTTAACCACTCAGTGATGCTGCCCAAAGGGATCAATAACCTACATTCTCAGCATCCACCTGGGGTTCATCCATAACACTCGCTTTTTTGTTTCAAAATATTCAGTATTGTTTCTCACCTAGAATGTTGTATCATTCGATTAATTAACCTCTATTCATTTAATACTTTAAAACACAATAGTTATGTATGGTCTAATATATAACATAGCCTTTGGAGCATTAGTGATGCGGCAGTAATATGACACATTTGCCAATAAAACAAGTATCAATTCTACAGGATCTTAAATGGAATCCATTGGTGAAACTCATTTTTGATGAGTTCCAACAACTGGCCCTTTATTGAACAGATTTAAGTGTATCCTCTGCAGTCCCCTGCAGTAAAGAGAGTGTGAGAGAGTTGTGGGTAATAATTTAAACCCCTCACCTTCATCTGTTCCCGCTCTACACTTTCAGAACCCATCTTCATTAATCACTGCATTCTTTTATTAGAGGCTCCTCTTTATATGTCTCCGCCGCTGCACTCTTTTAAAAGACTTTTCCCTCACAGGGGCATCATACATTTAGCTGATGACTTTCTCTATCTGTTCTCTCCTTAAGCTCGTCACACTAATTCCATCTTGGTGCCTCCGTCTTCTGCTATTTAGATTTCCAGCTCCTAATAGAGCTTGCCTTTGAAAGACTTTTCCTCCCCCATTCTTTTATGTGACTGTAATATTGCTGTATTATTTAGCCCGTTACTTTCTCTCTGTTTTATGACAGCGTGGCATTTGGCCCAAGCAAAGCAGAGGAGGACGATTATGAGGATGTCCCAATAAATAAAACTTGGGTTTTATCACCAAAGGTCTATGAGAGCGATGTCACCATCATCCTAAATAAATTATTGCAGGGTTATGACAACAAACTTAGACCGGACATTGGAGGTAAGTGTTGAATCATCTGGCCTTGATCTGTACCCAAAGAAATGTTAAATGTCCACCATCTGACAGACATGTTTATTACAAAATTAAAGTTTCAATAATAACGAAAGCAATATTTACAACACACAGAATGGCTTGAGCTGAGGAAGCTTTGTAATCTTTCATCACCTGCATTACTGCAGTATTTTTGGACCTGGTGCTCGACATTCAAGTTCTGCTGATGTTTCTGTTTACACCAGAACTGTACAGGTCACTTATTCTCAGTATGTCAGTGTAGCAGCACAAAAGCAGCCGACTAGTTATTTAAGAGGATTTATCTCTGTGGTGTTCAGGGACAATAGACCCAAATCACTATTGATCTTGCTTTATCTGCTTTTCTTGTGTCTGCGGAAAGAGGTGAGAGTAAGTATGAGAGAAACGTTTAATCACACCAGAGCCGAGAGAAGGGAGACTAGCAGTGCTTGTGCTGATGTTGTGGCTTAAAAGTGTTTTGCAACATTTTTTAGAAATACGTACAAGGAATTTAATAAATAAAAACCTTATACGGCTGTACTTGTCAATGTGTGAGTGTCATAAAAAGAACCAGGGTGTAATAAGTATACCACAAGGTGTAAAGAATGCCATGATGTAACTAATGCAAATACTTTTCTAATGAGAACTCAAGATGACGCGTGACTAAAACGCAAGGAATGCCGGGAGACATGGGTAATGGAGTTTTAGATAATAATAAAAAAGAGAGAGAATAATTGTGGCCAATACAAGTTTTATTAAATTTAGTAGTCAATATTTTTTTGTTATTGTTGTGTTATTGTTTTGTTGTTCCTTATATTTACTACACACACACACACACACACAAACATACACTGCTTTGTTATGATGTGTAATTTTGACTAACTGGCAACATTTTACATTAATTTATTCCCACATGAAATAGTACTTGTTCCACTAAAGAGTATATGAAACTATGTTATAGTGAAGCCGACTGTGATTGAGACGGCAGTGTATGTGAACAGTATTGGACCGGTGGATCCGATCAATATGGTAAGTTAAAATCCCATTATTACTGGCAGTACAATTCAGACTCATCTTAGATCTATACTACTTAGATACTTCAATCACACATCCTGCTTTGATCCATAAGTCCTCTCCTCATGTTCCAAGTCACTTTGAACAAAAGTGTCTGTCAAATGAATGTGAAATCATTCAGTTACATTGAAACATTTGATCATTCAGTCCAGGACAATTGTAACATTATTAAAGTCTATAAAGCTTTTACGTAAAGTTGTTGTCTGTGTTTTTTCTAAATAAATTTTCAGGAATACACAATAGACATCTTCTTTGCCCAGACCTGGTACGACAGCAGGTTGAAATTCAACAGCTCCATGAAACTGCTCATGCTAAACAGCAACATGGTGGGAAAAATCTGGATCCCTGACACGTTTTTTCGTAATTCACGTAAATCCGACGCTCACTGGATAACTACACCGAACCGTCTCCTGCGCCTTTGGAGCAACGGAAGAGTAATGTACACTCTAAGGTACTCTTAGGATTTCTTAACTTTCTTAACAGAATTTCTTTTTGTATGAGTCGAGTGAACATTGTTTGTGCAACTAAAGTATGCGTCTCTGCTTTTATGTCCTGTAACCTTTGTTTTTGTATGAAGCCGCACCTCTCTCTGTTGCAGCATTTGTAAAAGCCATTACATTCAGTTCACGTTTATTTATGTCAAACGCAATTAGACATTAATGCCACTCTAAGGGTTCGAATTCCAACGTGGTGGTATAAATTTCCAAGCCTGCAAAAATGCACTTCCTCCAAAATGTCAACAATCACAATTATTCTTTCTTGTTAGGTTGACTATTAATGCGGAATGCTACCTTAAGCTGCATAACTTTCCCATGGATGAACATTCGTGCCCTCTGGAGTTTTCGAGCTGTAGGTGTTAAACTCTTATATCAACCTGCCACTCAGCCTCAGGCCTGTTCTGAGAGCTGCTGGGCAGCCAATCCCCACGCATCGCCTCTGTCAGCCAGCCATGCATTTTGGTCAACCAAACCTAAACATTGCAGCAGGTCTGCACAAAACGCCATCCTTCAACCTTGGACTTAACTAGAACTGAAAGCCATTCTTCTCCATCCCTATCTCCTTTTCTGTGTCACTGCTCCATCTGTTACGAGCATCATGCCTCAGCTTCTCATGTGTCATCTTCCACTGTGGGCAGTGTCATGGGAAGGACATGCTTCTGTGTGAGCCTTAATGCCATTCCAGTCATCACAGAACGTTTGTTTTCGAGTGCGGACTTTTCTAATCTTGTCGGGGCACTTTTCTTCCTTTGACAGATGGCTATCCCAGGAATGAGATCCAGTATAGATGGCAGCGACGTTCAGTCGAGGTTGCAGATCAGCGATACTGGAGACTGTACCAATTTGCCTTTGTGGGGTTGAGGAACACTTCCGATGTAGCAAGCACTCAGTCCGGTACATGTCGATACCAACACACAATACATCTTAGACCTCACAGATGCTCCTGCTCTGCATTTGTGGATACGAGTTGTCAATTATGTTATGCAAAAATACTCTTTAATAATTCATGAAAATTGTTCCTATTCACAGAATCAGTGATTCCTTGAGTTTTACCTTGTTGGCCATGTTGGTTGTGATGTTCATGATCCATTTCCCTCTCTATAGTTCCTCCGTGTTTATATGTTTATTCCCTACCAAGTTAATGGCTCTCATTAATGTTACTTGCAATAAATGTGTTCTGCATTATAACTTTATATTTTTTTAACTTTGGCCTATTAAAGATGCAGTGCACATGTCTCCTATTTCTTTCAGTACTAGAGAGCAACCGTGGTAGGATGATAATATTAATAAGTGTTACAATTAATTTATTTGATGTTGGGAAAAATGTCAAGTATTCATCAGTTTAATTTATGCAAGTGCTTGTGCATCATAAAGAGATCTCAAAATAACCAAAATAATGGCAAATTCTTCTTTAAAATTGCAACTGAAAAAAACATGAACTCCTATTTCTCGAAGTAAAAAATATATTAAAAAAAACGTGTATTTTTCTTTGACAGGTGAATATGTAGTAATGACAATATTCTTTGACTTGAGTCGGAGAATGGGCTACTTCACCATCCAGACCTACATTCCCTGCAGCATGATCGTGGTTCTGTCCTGGGTCTCATTCTGGATCAACAAGGATGCGGTGCCAGCTCGAACATCTTTAGGTATTCAAAAAGCCAAGAGGGAATATCAACAGCGAATGCATGTCGAATGATTTTAGTGTTTGCATGTAGAAGTAATGCATTACTGCATGTAGAATACTTCTAATGTACAAAGTGTAGATGAGCAAGTGAAAATGAATTTCACTCGAGGATGTCTTCATTTTAGGGATCACAACCGTTCTTACCATGACAACACTCAGCACCATTTCTCGGAAATCACTTCCCAAGGTATCATACGTGACAGCCATGGACCTGTTTGTGTCTGTCTGCTTCATTTTTACGTTTGCTGCTCTAATGGAATATGGGACTCTGCACTACTTTACCAGCAATCGACAGAAGAAGGTCAAATCCAGCCATAAACAGGTGAATGAACCTTCAGCTTTAATTGGATGTGATGGTGTTTTCGGTGGTCTGTAGTTCCACAAATTATTTATTTTTAGAATGATTTAAAAACAAATTGAATACTGGTTTATTCATGCAGATATAATGAAAATGGACTGTAGAGCAGTTGTGTGCCAGAGGTCCTAATGAGAACGAATCAAAATGCAGGGGACAGGATTTTTATTTTAGAAAAATAAATGAACAAAACAAAAAGCACAAGGTATTAAACTAAGACAAACAATCGATTAACTTACTCTTACGTAACTTGATTGGACGTGGCAAAGGGGGACAGGTGTGCTGTTTAGCTAAATAAGATGGCAGAGAAAACAATTATCATACACAAGAAAATCAAACAACTCAAAACAAGAAAGTAAAACCTAATCAGCCAGGATTCTTGTTTTGGGCACTATCAGAATACTAGTCCACTAAGCTCACAACGCAGTGACTAGAATCCAGACATTGTGATTTATTTTGATTTCCAATGATAATAGCAAGCTACTTAAATAATATAGTACTGTATTGACTTGTGAAAGTTTAAAATGATTGGTTGATTTCAAAACGTTTGGGAGTAAAAACAAACATGTGACTGAAGTCATACATGGCAATTTTTTATGCGTTAAGAAGCACTGCTCCAACTTGAACTTCAGTGGTGTGTTAATTTTCTGTTGTTTTCTTCCACTGATTAGAAACACGGCATTAACATCAGACCAGGAACGTCCCTGCTTCAGATGAACAACATCGCTCCCTACCAAGATGATGAATATGCATATGAATGTCTGGATGGAAAAGACTGCACCAGCTTCTTCTGCTGTTTTGATGACTGTCGCACTGGAGCTTGGCGTGAAAACAGAATGCACGTCCATGTCTCGAAAATTGACTCCTACTCTCGAATATTCTTCCCCACCGCGTTCGGCCTCTTCAACCTTGTCTACTGGATTGGGTATTTGTACCTTTAAATTGTCTGACTAGTGGCAAACGGACTCACCTGATATGAAACGTTGTAAATTCTCCATCTGCTAAATCTGGCAACATGAATCACTTGGTGAAGTAGTGAGACTTGAGCTGGCTGCATTAATACCCGTTGTGTCTTTAACTGCAGCTGGGATCTACTATAGTATTTCCTACTGAATATTACCAGCAATCTCACTTCTTGGGATGGACAAGTGAGCTTTATAAGCCATATGAAAAGAATTTCATCCAACATGCATATTTCCAAATAATTACATGTACAATGTAAAGCTAAGGAATTAAATTGCAAATTTTTTAAACAATTTGTTTTTGCATGAAGACCTAAGCATCACTTCTCATGCAACTAGATACATGTATTAAGTTGCTCTTTTTCTTCTCAGGAAAAAGTGGATTGTTAACTTTTTGCAAGTAGATAAAATAGTCGCTTCTGATACTATTTTTCTTTCCACATACAATGTAATGTAGCTCAGTAAATGTTTCTTAGTAAACTAGACTTACATAATTATGATAGGAAAGCAGCATTGTACTCTGAACTATTATCTACAGAATAATATCATTAAACACTTCATGAACACGTGCAATCTACCCAGAAGCCATCTTGGAAAAATTGCCTTTAAATTATAATATGAAATGTTCTTAGCTAGATCTATAAAAAATCTGCCTCTCTGGTGGCTGACAGAAAGATATGCCACTTTCTAAACATTTAAATGATTTATGTGCATATATACGTACACATATTGAGCACACAATATCATTTTTTTTTATCAAGGTGTTTAGACAGTAAGCTGGACTTTAAAGTAACAGACTTAGCATCACACACACACACACACACACACACACACACACACA
>SOMO01000062.1:881230-934817 GCA_028128575.1 Paedocypris carbunculus
CACACACACACACACACACACACACACACACAGACACACTTGTGAGAACATCTGTTACAGATGTTCAATGTCCTTTACAAATGAGAGTCATCACTCTGTCCAGAATTCAAGACTCCATTTTCTCTCTTCTGGCAAATGGGTAGATGTGTGCAAGCTTTGCATTAGCGTGATCGCATGACTCATCTGAGCTCCTGAGGCTAATCATTCCATATTTGGAAAGAGGTCTGATAGACTTTGTCATCAGTCAAGTTGTGCAGACTGAAATGAAATTGTCAGAAAGAACATCCAAAGAACAAGAAAACCAAACCAAACCAGAAAAATCACTTAAAAAAAAAAAACACTTAAACCATGCAGTTGTTCTAGTAAAAGTTCAATTCAAAGTATAATAAGACAATGAATAGTTTAGGGACAGTGCAAACAATGGTTTGTTTAAGCCGAAATGATAAACTACAATGTGAGCCATGCGCTTTTAAACGGAGGAGCTAAAATTCCTGATGTGCTTTCAGCTGTTGCTTTATTTATGTGATATAAATTTAGCCAGATGTGATTTCTAACACGGACATGTTGTTCGCCTTTCTAAACATCTGTTGTGAAGTGGAAGTGTTCATTATTCAGTGTGCTGTGCCTTGTAGCTTCATACGCTCAACTTTTGTTCATCTCAGTGACAGACTCTTGTTTTTTCTCAACTTGCAAAAGCCATATTGGATATATTCTTAGGCTTGTACATCGAATGCAATGGGAAGAAACACTTTACACAACTGGTTCCAGGCGAATACAGATGCAAATCACAGACTTTCGTGTAACTGTACTCAGCGTGTGCATGTTTGTTTGTATCTATGAGTTTGTTCTCCAACCGTGAGTGTTCCCACCAGCACGACTCCAAAGTTACTCTGGACGTGTCAAGGTCTTTGTGCATTCGTTTTTGTAGCTCTCAACACTGTGAGTAATAAAACAGTGCCTGCGAAACAATAAAAAAGCCATGTTCGCTTTGGACTCAATCTCCATTTTACAGCAATATCTTACTGTAATAAGGATAAATCTAGTTTTCCCGAGGAAAAAGATGATAATGCCACAATTAAATTTATAATCACAGCCACAGGAGAAGGAACAGCGTCAAATTCATAAGCATAAATTAATTTCCTGCATTGCTTTCCTAGACCTTAATTGTTGTCTCATCCGAGTGAAGAAAGCTGAGCATCACCACCGGATCACTCATACACGGATGATTTAATATTGTGATGATTTCATAATATAACAGGGATAATATGATAATCAGCTGATTCGTGAAGAAAAAAAACAACTGTCAAAGTATGATGTAAATAAACATACAATTTACGCTATTTCAATTCTGATCACATTTCCAGTGGTCATGGAAGATTTCCAATTTTTTGTTGTTTTGTTATTTCCTTTTAGATTGCTAACACCTTCACAAGATCCATCACTGATCTTCTTAAATCTGTCTCAAATCCTCCTTGTTTATTTTTTCGAGTTTACTTTGATGATTGTTTCTTTGGACGGTTATGAAATCTGTCGAAAAATGTTCACTCAGAAGTGGTCTCATCTGTCTTTCTACAAACCTATACTCTCAGTCTGTTGAAGACAGTTTAAACGCTACATAAAACAATCCCTAAGCTCCTCAGGTAGCCATTACAAGTCTCTGTAATTATCATAGTTTCGAATGAAAGCCACTGTTTAATTGGACAAGAATAGAATTAAAGCCTATCTTCAGGTAGCAGGGCCGAGAGAAAACTCAAGAGATAATTTTCTAATTTGAGTCTGAGGCGGCATAAACGGTTAATCCAACCAAGTCTTTTATCATTCCATGCTAGACAGCTTGATTTACGTTACTGAAGCAGCTCCTGTCTGGTTCTTTTTCAGCCACAGAAGGTTCTACCAAACTCGAAATAAACAGCATGGTGGTAAAAAGAAAAAATGCTGATTTTAGTAAAAAGAAAAGATAGTTGGACTTTGATTTTACATGAGACAGCATTAAAGCTCAGCAACAGCCGTTTGATATTGAGCGTGTTGTTGTTCAGTACCTGCAGCAGATGGTCCAGTTATGAATTTTTTATGTGTCAAATTGTCCAGTGCACCATTCAAAAAATGTTTCCTCTGTGAGTAGATACGAACAACTGTATCACCAATAATGCAAAAGTATGTCTTTTTCTCAGGCTCCATTCCCCGTTTGGACCTGCTGGTGGATTTTGGCACTGCCCAAATCACAGGCATTTTGTGTATTTGCATTTTATAATAATGAAAGACCGTCTCAATCCAGCAACTGTATTCAACCTTTTCAGAAACCCTTTTCACACCAATACTTACAGTTCGAGTGTATAGTTAAAAATAATAACTACTTTTTTTAACCATGTGGTGTTTTTCCCTTATCATTAAAACACTGACTTTGATTTAAATTGATTTAAAATCTATAAAAGGTCAGTACAAGGAAACAGACCGTTCAGATCCTTCGATCCTCTCATCCATTCATCACCTTTGCTGCTTGTCCAATTGGCCTTGTCCTTGTTTCCAGGAGGAAGGGTTACGTACGGTAACTGGAGACACAAACACATCCACAATGACATATTTATTTGGATCCAGAACAGTATACTGCGCAGGAACCTGCATGCTGGAGATTCTTTATAACTACTTTGTTATGAATGAAAATTATTTTACATTTCAAACAAAAAATTATAAACATTGCACACAAGTTTAGGTGATTTCTCGTTATTGTGTTTTACAGTTTTCTGTGGCTTTGTTGGTAGAGACAAAGGTTTGTCAGTTTAGTGGATAAGACTGTGTGAAAAGCAGTAATATCATTAGTATCGTCGTCAGTGTTTGTTTGCTATGCTGTTTCTAAAATACCGCCCCAATCACACAAAAGACTTTGTGATGTTAGAATGCCAGAGGAGACTGACAGCAGAGTCGCTTCTCCCTGGGGTTATTTTTCTTTCTACACGGTTTTTGGTTTTCCTAGCTATTGTTTCCTAGTAGCTTCCTATTAGCTTAGTCATTGGTAAACTGTTCTAAAAATTCTATTCATGTGAAACTTTGTTGCTAACAGTAGCTGTACAATTGTGAGTGTGTGTGTGTGGGGGGGCAAATCTGTGATTTCAGCAGTTTACACTCTAATATTTATTATTTATCCTGTAGTTTTGTTCACTTTTATTCTGACAGCAAAAAGGAGCAGCATTTCCTTTTTATTCATTCAAATTTCTTGAATTCATTTGAGATTCAACCAATGTTTTTTCTGTAATGCAGCACATCAGAAACATTTGAAAAATCGATGAATTATAAATTGAGTTGGAAAAACAGTTTGTGGTACAAGTTTTAAACAACAGGCTCTCTGAAATTCAGTCATGAAAGCAACGAGAAAACACAGGAGACGCTCACACAAATGTGAAAAAAAAATGGAAACATGAATGTGGAAAAGGATGCGAAAAATATTCGCTGAAAAATATTTTTAAGAAGAATATTTTCATTTGTTTGCTTTTCCTTCGAAAAGATATTTATGTGCGATCACATTTAAATGCGCAGTTATTAGTAAAAATCAACATTATTACTCTCAAATTTGAATTTAAAAACGCACAACTATAAATGACTTGAATTGTAACTGCTAACTAATAATTTTTGATGAAATGTAACTTGTGGGTAGGCATAGGTGGTCTTATGACTGTTTGAAGGCACGTGATCCATGGGTTTCACTTAATCCATCGTCTGTTGAGTGCTAAACAAGACAAAGCTTTTGACAAAAGGAGGCATAATTGCATGAGGACGTTTGACTTGCTGTACGGTGACCTTCAAAACAAATCAGGGTGAATAGAAATTCATTAGTATTCAAAACTACCATTGTGTGTCTTTAAACATATGTGAAAGGCAAGATGTACAATCAGCTTCTGGGCTGAGGAGATTTTTACTGTAAATGGGTGAAGAAAAAAAAAAACGTGCCTTTTTTCAAGTGTTTCTTGAGTCACCACATCCCTGTTCTGTATCCGTCAGGACTCACCCTTGATGAAGAGCACTTTCTCGTCTTCATTCTCAGGATCTCATGCGGCACAGAGCTGCATTTGCGAGCAATCCGTCCAAGCACTTCAGATTCAACGGCTTTCATTACCCTTCGACCTTCCACAACCAGTCCGAATCAAACCTTGCCTCTAGTACAGGTCTGAAACGTTCAGCCTACTGCAGAAGTTCAAATGGAACCAGTTTGTGTTGTATTAAGCACATGGCTGGGGTTAAAGGAAAGACTTTAATATCTTTAGTCCATTATGATAATGCCAACCTGTCACCGCAGTCCTCCCCACAGGCAGCCCACTAAAGTCAACTCTGATTTATTGCATGCACAAGCGAGTGAAAATGAACCGTGTGTGTTCCACAGCAAAGATGTGTGAGGATAAATGGGATGTGTAAAGACAGCGACAGCATGCAGATGATATGGCTATTAGGAAACAGAATCTTTCTGAACTCAGTGGATGTATAATCAGATTAAAGTTGATATTGTGAGATTAAGATTCGTTTATTGGCACTTGGTATTATACAAACCCTTTAGGTTTTTGGGTCAGAAAATCTCGTGGTCTACAAATCTCTCATGGGTTTTACAGCCCCTCCACAATTCTTTTAATTATTTACTCTACCTTTATCAGCCAAACCGCTTCCTTACAGAGCCAGGACCCAAGTGTGTGTATAGTTTATGGTTTTATTCAGAAGTGTTTGTGAGCGAGGGAGGGTCACACTGCATATGAATAAAACATGAAAATGGCCTTTTCAGACAGATGAATCCAATTCAGACAGATGGACTGTTCTTTAGATGCTCATCGTAGCTCCATTTATCATCTCACTGCTTTTAGAATGAAGAGGAAAACGGAGAATCAATGTAAGAAAAAACGTGTTATGGCTTTTGAGAGTCTAAAAACCGAGAGTTGCAAAATTGGTTTTCAAACAGATTTAGAGATGGATGCTTTAAACATAATGTGATCAAGGAAAACCACTGATGATGTAGGGGAAAGTTTTACCACTACATCATGAGAAATGATTAGTTTGTGATGTCGTTCCAAGTTGGGATGCAAATCTTCCTGCTCTTCCAGTGTCAGTTGCCCTCCCACCTGCAATTACACACTATGTGAGCAGAAAGATTAGCGTTTGTGTTTGTCTATGCACAGGGATCCATGACGCTAAGACAATTTCACAGTGACGATTAGCGCGCTGGAGAGGGATGCGGTGGATTTCAAGGTCTGCTGACATGTTGACTATGACATCACTGGCTGGTTAATGAGGAACAAAACCCAGCATATTCTCCACTGTTCCTAATACAATTTTAAGGAGTTTTTAAATCAAAGCTGAATTTTTTGGGGGATTTAATATCCATAATTGTATTTGATTGATGTATATATTAATACTACAGAAAAATCCTTTCGCTCTCTCTCTCTCTCTCTGTGTTAATTCATGAGCTGGTTCTCCACTAATCTTGCATTACTGATGAGTTTCTGGCAGCTTGGAAGAAAAGAGCGAGAGCTTTCTGCACAATTTATGCGGGTAACCTGGCAAACAATCCTGTTGTCCTGCTGTTACTATGGCAACCTCAGGCTCTAAGAGCAAAGGTTTTAGCTGTCATTACCAGAGACCAATGGGTTGATTCCATCCGATTAGATTCTGCTAAAGTCTGTGAAATTAACCGTTATTCAGAAAAATGAAATTCAGTTATGTCATCAGATTCAGGATCATTAGGCACGTAATGGCAGATGAAACAATCTGGGAAACGTCCTTGAGGTGGGATCCCATTGCATCAGGGAAATTTAAAGTCATGTCAAGTATTGATCAAATGTATAGGAAGCAAACCACACCCAAGCATTGCTGGTTATCTTCTAGTAAACACAGTCCCACCAGAAGCATTAGTGAAGCCAAAAAGTTCTTAAATTTACCTCAAATTGAAAAGTCTTGTCAGAGTTTTATGAAGCTGAATGTAATATATTTGACTTCTTGCTTAATAAAGGAAATGATGCTGATGCTGTGATGATGTTACCACACATTGGCCGGTGACCTCTGATCTCTGATTGTAGAGTTTCCTGCTGCAAATCATCAACATAAAAGCGCAACCTGATTTGGAAACAAAAGTCTCACATCCTCACACTGCTGTTTCAGCAAACCAACTGACCCTTCCATAAAACTGCTTTATTTTCAGTCTGCCTAATTAGGAAAAAACCCTGAATGTGGTTCTCGTTGCAGCAATGCAGAGCAAACGCCCGAGGATGGTCGTCTGTCACCAAGAATCAATGATTTTATATGATATTCACATTTTAGATTAAGACTATGGCCAGTCTCATCAATTCAGGCTATGAATAATTAAAGTGCCCTCATGCTATCATAAATCATTGTTAAATCTTTCATGTGTGGGCAAGAGAACAAATACAGTTCCTCGCCTGTTTCTCGCGGTGTCGATGTGAACTCAAGGTCCCTGTTTAGAGTGACAACAAAGTTAATGAAACAACTTAAATGCTTGTCATCACAAACACCGCCATAGTCGCTTCAATCCGCTTCAATCAATCAACATGCTTGCCAATGTCAATTTAGAGGTCAGCAGATAATCCAGCACTTCACTGTTCTCAGCATCAAACAGAAGAACAACTTCAGTGCCACACCTACTGTGCCGAAGATCAAAGTTTTGTACCGTTTAACGTCTTTACCTTGAAAAGCTCGCATTTATGAAGTATGTTCACTTGTTTGTTGCTTAGTAATAGTGTTAGACTTTCAACCAGCAATTTTGTTTTAGTGCTTACTTTTTGGAAAACATATTGTCTACACAGCTGACACAGAAAGTCTAATCAAGCAACAGCAGGATGCAATTTTCACAAAAACGCATCTGAATATAATGTAGAAACAGTAAATGAGCAGAGATGTGGTGGGTCGCTCCAGGGTGAGGATCTGTGAGACTGACAGGTGAGTTGATGTGCATTAGTGCTTGGGTCATTGATTTGGAAGACAAAAATCATTTGGGAGCATCTCCAGTGTGCTGAACTGCCTGATTCAACGAGTCATATGCTTAAAAACAAACATTACAGCCTCTCCGTTTCCCTCCTCCCACTCAAACTGCCACCATAAGCATTTTGAAGGAATGCAATTTTAACTTTAATGCAAGTTTAACTGGTCTAAAAGATTAAATTCCAGCTTGTGTATGTGTGTGTGTGTGAGAGAGAGAGAGAGAGAGAGAGAGAGAGAGAGAGGAAAAACAGAGAGATTGTGGGAATTTGTTGGTAATGTATTCATTTAGTGCAAGTGTGTGTGTGTGTGTGTGTGTGTGTGTGTGTGTGTGTGTGTGTGTGTGGGTGTGCGTGCGTGTGTGTTCTTTTGGTCACCTCTCAAACATCTGATTGTGAATGACATTTAGGAAGCATGTCTGATGTGAGCTACACACCTGATGAATCATCCACCATTTTAAACAGTTAAAACAACCCTCACCAAGGAAAACATTTTGCTTTAAGTAACATACCTAGTGATCATTTTACATTAGTTTACATGTCCAAAGTCTTTTAGAAGGTTACCACTCGTGGCCATTTAAACTCAGGTTGGCCATGAGTGTTTGTTAAACCTACTTTAAGTAATGATAAAGCAACGTCAGTGCTTTTGCAATCACTTGTCAAATTTTGTCTAAAACGAGAAGAAAAGTAAGTTTCTATTTAAACGCTTTAATTAAAAAAGCATTTACTAAAAATGACATAAACGTGTTTTTGAATAGTCTCAGTTTATTAAAGTTGAAATGCAATTTATTGAAAAGGTATAGGTTTCAAAGAAACAGGTCCTTTGTGTTTGAGAAGTAATGCAATGATTAAAAGAGATTTTATCAAGTACAGATATTAATTTAACTGAAGTATAAAATTATTAATTACAGCAGTAAAATCACAATTTGACTGATAATCTGGCAGTGCCAAAATAATTGCCCTTCTTCATTTAACTCGGGGTTCGTTATTGTTTCATTAGTTTAATTGTCCTCCTTGTTTGTTTATTGATTCCACACGTGTTTAATTACCCAATAAATGGTTTTATTTCTTACAGCTGCTGCATTTGTTTTAGCCCTTGTGAGTTGCTCTGCTTAAGTCTATTTGTTCTGGTTGTCATATGTACTGTACATAGTGTGTACTGTACAAACTCAAGGTCTGGATACCACGTCTGGCCCAGTGTACAATTATACCAGGCCCGCAAGATTCTTAAATATGGAGCTGTTATTATTCATATAAAAAAATATATTATAATTATTTTCTTATATATGTTTTTATGGAGGACAAAACTGTTTTAAACACAGTTGTATTTAAACATAGGTTTATTTTTTCCTATAGGTTTATTATGAAATAATATTGTGTTTTTAAGTTTTTACTATTGAGGTTTCTTTCTTTTTATTTTGTATTTTTCCTTTTGTAGCTTATTTCTTGAAGGTTTCTAGAAAGGTTTTTTTTTTTTTATAAAAAACTAAAAGAATTGCTATTACGGCTCTTTAGTTAATACTTTTATGTACACATTTTGGTTCTGCAGATAGTGTATTAAATCAACTGTTATGAGACAGAAAAGGTGAAAGTTCAGGTCAATGTGACAGAAAATAATCCTGAGTGCTGTGACACATTACTGTGAGGTGTTCAGACCACACTTTGCACCTTTGTTCATTCAGTGGTGGGAAAAATCCACAGATGGCCCATGTCGGGACTGCTGATAGAGAGAAATATCAAGAGCCGCTGCTCATCACACGCGCGCACACGCACACACACACACGCGGCTTATCAATGCCTCTGCCTTACGTTGCATTCTCAGATACTGCTTTAATACTGAGAATGCCACAAATTTCACTACTCTTTAAAGAAATGAAAGGTTACACAGGCCTGTACAAGATTCATAGTTCATTTGTGCATTAATAAAATGTGCAATAAAAATATCGCAAGAGTCTATATTATGTAAATTATTTAGATGAGCAATTAAAAAAAAAAAAATATATATATATCATTATGCACAACAACAATATTGCTAGTCCTGTAATATTAATGTTAATGTAATATTAATGCACAAAAGTCTGTATTTTTGCTTAGGTCAGATGCGTTTTATTCTTAGCGTCTGTTGCCTAGAGTTTGTCAGACAGAGCAAAGCTAAAGTAGAGAAACACTGTGACTACACTTCAATTATAAATGACAAATAATATTGATGGTTTAAGGCATCATATCAATAAATCGTAACGTTTTCTGAAACTGCAAAAGCAGAGGAAAGTGAAAGAAACATTCACTCATTGGACAGAAACATTTTCATATTCCCAATGCTAAACCACTCAGCATATGCATAGACAACCATTTCTGGACTAAATTTATAATTGCATATAATTTTTTAAGGGGCAATTCTAAATCAAGCTGCGGCAGAAATGTTAAACCTGCTTATAGACAAATGGATTTTCATCTATAGATAGAAACAGTGTCCATTTGTGGGAGCCATTTTGGAGCCATCAGCCTGAATTAGTGATGCTTTGATGACAGGAGTGTAGGACCAATAAAGATTTAAGCAGAAATCCACAGTGGCTTTTGAGTTGAGCGCTTGTGACTGAGAGAGAAAAGATAACCAGAATTCCTGCACATCCATCATTATTAAGACATGTTATTAATCTTATAACATCGTATGCGTGCCTCTACGAAACTGATTAAAAAGCAATAGTACTCATTGTGGATTATTGTGTGTAAACAAATTGCAGATTATTGCTAGGCATACATTGAATTCCATAGTGGCAAAACAGAATTGTATAATACTCACACACACCTGATTTATAACTACAATTGAAGTCAATAGCAGAAATTTATTTGAATGAATCTGGTTGTTTTCACTCTAGCACAAAAGTGGGAAATATTCCCCAGAGGGCCACATGAGAAAAAAAAAATATTGTGGAGGTCTCAACATGCATAACAGTAATTGTGATTCTTAAAAGCAATAAACATCTATTTTTATTCAATTGTTTTTAATTTTCTCTGTGTGTTTTGTTAGGTTTGTTCAACATTAACGCAATGTTGTCATCCTTAACAGTGATCTGCTCCCGTAAAATAAACAGCTTTATGCTCAATTATTATTGATTTTAATTTTTTAACCTTTTAGCCTCAACAGACAATTCTGATCCAGCACAATAAACATCTGCGACACTATGTGTGTGTGTGTGTGTGTGTCAACAAAACTCAACTTTGTATAAAATCAATGAATTTATTTTACTTGAATAATGTAAATAATAAAGAAACAGTATATTTTTTTGTAATTTTGCAACTAGCCCTACACTGACTGGTTAAAAACCACAACGCTACATGGTCTGGTCTGTAATCAGACAGAAAAGAAATAGAAATTGACTTGGAATCAAATTGAAGGCTGAGACAATGCAGATAACAAAAAGTTATTCTAAATGTATTTTGATGAACATTGGCTTTAAGAGTTAAATACTCTGATAAAAAAACATTTTTTATTTGATAATTATTGTATTGTTTTAAATGCTTTGCAAAAACAAAAAGGAAAAGTTACTGTAGCAACAATTATGTTTGAATTAATATTAAAGCCCATAAAGAAGCATTCCACAAGTACAGTGTGATGTGAAAAATGAACGAGGCTATTGGCTGAAGAAAAAAATGTGTTTGCAGAAAACAATTTAAAACGACGTGATTTTACTATCATGCGCTAGTCGACTGCTGGTGCTATTCGTAGACTGTTCTGTCCCAAAATATCTTATTTATGCGCCATTTAGTTTTTCACTCTGCTTTGCCTGCCTCGTTGATCCTGGTTAATTTTAAGCTTTTTTCAGAGCACAAAACTGTACAAATTGTTCTGGGTTCATTCTGCAACAAGGACAAGTACAAGACTCAATTCAAGTCCTAGTCTGAGCAGAGTTTGCATGCTCTTCGCATGCTTGTATTGGGTTTCCTTCGGTTTGCATTTGCAATAGCATGTCTAAGGAAAATCGGATATTTGGAGAATTTCCCATGGTGTGTGTCTGTGTGTCAGATGGATGGTTGAATGGGACAAATTCTATTTATTGATAGACATCTCAAGCCAAAGCAGGTTAAGAATACAAAGTGAAACCACACTTCCTTAAGACAAATCAATTGTATTTCCCTCACAGGTCTTCATAATGAACCTACATGTCGCAGGAGTTCAGGTGTATGATGGGGGTTCAGGATGTCATAATGCCGGCAAATCTACTACACTTCTGGCATTTGGGGACGTGATTTACTCTTTTTCCTTTTGTTCTCCTTCACTCTTCGCTCTCCATCATTCAGAGCCAAATGGAAACAGTGTGAAGACCTTTCCCCACTGCCCTTGAAACGCACAAGCCAATTCTCTCTGAAGTTGCTAGCAGAAAAAAAAAAGTACTACAGAGAATCATAAAAAGCATTATCAAGTTCATCACAAGTACAAACAAAAGACTGTGATGGAAACATTAAGTGAAAAAGACTGGAAAAAAGGAGTGAGTGTCCATGTGTGAGGTGTCAGTGAAAGTCAGATATCCTCCTATAATGTGTGTCTAACTCAAGGGCCAGGGGCCACATCCGGCTCGCCATACAATTCTACCCAGCCCACAAGATCTTTTAATATTGAGTTGCTATTATTGGTATTAATGACCGATGAAGCAATATGAAGCGCCGGCACTTATAAATGTTTGAATTGTAACATTTATTTAAAAAAATTTGCAGCATGTTTATATTTCTGACTTAAACTATGGTTTGAGTTTTGAGTTGACACACACACACAGCTTTCGCTTTCATAAGACTCAAAAAAGAGCTGTTTTGCTTCTATTCAGAAGTCACAAAGGTTTGAAAAGCCCAAGGATGCATATACAGAATGAACTCACGGTGACTCATTGAAGCTACTGTTCCTTTAGGAACTTTCCATTGTTAATCAAAGTAATTGCAGAATAAATTAATAAGCCTTTACATACCCTGAAATAAATAAATAAAGAGGTTATTTTGGACTTAAATCTGCCATTCCATTAGAGCCAGATGTGTCCTTTAGATTTTATATGTTTGGATCTGATCCAGCAAGACTATATGGCAGCCGTCCCAACAGACTTCACAATAAGTCTCGCCTGCCTGTCCATTTATTATTGCCAAGAGATTTCCTTTATTAGGCTACAGAGAAGTGAAAACATGACAATGTGCATCTACAACATAATCATGCCCGAATTTGCAATTAATCTTGATCTCACATTTGCTTTCGGTTCTCAATGATCAAGCGTGAGGCCTGATCTTTTGAGGCTGCTGAGTTGAGGATGTCCATTTAAGAAGGATGGAACATTTTCCGTTTTTAAAAAAGGTCATCTCTATAAATCAAAAGCTTAAAAGAAGGCTTTCATGTGTTCATTTGCCATGCCAAATTGAGCTGGAATCCATTGGTTCCAGCCAGGGCACAATTTAATCATATCACATCTATTATCCCCAACATTATTTGATGTTGCATTACAGACAGTATTGCTGTCAAGTAAATGAATGATTCATGCTTGCATGTGTGTATATCTGCTGTAATGGGTTGTCAGAAACGCGTAGGGTCAGACAACCCCTAAACAAACCCCTGGCACTGTCACTATAGCAACAGTCTCGCCATCCCATCAAACTGCTTCCAACACATAACTTGATGTTTTAAAAGTCACGCAAACACAAATAGGGTTGTCTATTAAACTTAACAAGAAGGTCTGCAATAATAAACACCTGCAAAGCTGGTCACAGGTGGTCTTTTCCTCTCAGCTACAGGCAAAAAATAGTCTGACTCCAACTGGTTTTATATTGAGTGAATGGTTGAAAAGCAGTAGCAGGTGGTCTGACAGTTGTGGCAAATTCTAAATCAATGCGACTGCGTAGTTATTTATATTTAATAGTGTACAGTAAAAAAATGATGACAGAGTGGAATGGTAAAATTATCGAAACAAATGTAGGAAAGAAAGGCTGAAAATCTAACTGTGCCTTGCAACAAATAGGAGTATTAAGCGTGAAGACAGCAGCCTGAATTGTTTTTTTTATTACCTGAAAAGACAAAGACCGCATAAGACAAAATGTTGGAACTAGATTTCTGTTTGACCTGGAGTTTGACTTGTGTGAGAAGCCAATTTGTTCCACGTGGACTTTTCCGACATCATGTTTTCTTTTCACTTGGTTTTTAAAAGACTCAAGTATTACGAGGTTACACAAATCATCTGTATGGTGCAAACTTTAAGTGTTTGTGTATAATTTCAGTATTAATAATGTATGAAATATTTGTATTTAACTGACCAGGCCAGTTGCAAAAAAGCAACTTTTCCGGTTAAAACAGTTGTGATAATTAAATTATGATAAGTACTGTAATTCGTTCATGAAATGTCACGCACTCGCTCAATACAGATAGAGATAGTGAGCAAGAAACAGAAAAACACAAAAGGAGGTGTTATAATTGACAAACAGGTTTAATATTGACAATATGAAAAAAGAGGACTAGAAGAGAGACTAGGAAGTTAAGATCCAAACAGGGGCGAGAACCAGGTAACAAGATGAGTCTATGCAAAGTCCTTAGCATGACGAGAGACAAGCAGTGAGTCCAGAGTGTTTAAATAGCAGAGGTGTCAAGTAACAACGCAAAAATACTTTGTTACTTCACTTAAGTTTGGATAACTTATACTTCACATAATTTTTTTACCCTCATCTACTTTTTATTTTTGCTTCTCACGTTTGCCTTACTTCCATTTCATTTCGGTTAATTTTATTTACTTGTCATCAATCTAAAAAAAAAAAAAAACATCTAGATAAAACCCGCCATCCGGTTACTGCAAACTCGATTGTGTTTCTATTGGTTTGTGCGTGTTTTGTGATTGGCAAGTGCGAGGTGGAGTGGTCATGTCTAAGTTTAGGAGAATCTGGTCCAGTGTTTTCAGTCAACCCTTAATACCAATACTTTGAATGAAATCTTTATCGCTTTCATGTGTAATATAGCACATCTAGTGGCGCAATGAATCTGGTTTCTCTGTGATGTTCCAGATTTCTGGGTTCAAATCTCAAGATCAAGATGTCAACATTTCATGTCATTATACTTTAGGAGAAATATCCTTTAACTTGAAACCTTAAAATTCCCATCTCCACTAACCTAGAACTAAGACGTATATAGAACCAATATCTTTTGCAGTTGTGAAACAAGGGAATTTTAAATGGTTATTTTGGAGAATTTTGGAGAATGCTTTTGGAGAATTCTGTCTAGTGTTTTCACTGGACCATCTTGTCACTTTATTCTTTGCCAGATCGTCAATGTTCATTACCTGTCATCCAGCGTTTTTGTGTATCTCTTCTTGCCCAGTGTAGCGGCCAAACTCCAGCCAGTTCCGGGGCGCCGCTGTGAGGCTGAATTAAGTCACATGAGGTTATCCAAAACGCGCACAACTTTTCCCCCGAATTCTTTCGTATCGCGCACACCCGTGACTTATTGGTCTTACACTGTCATGTGACCTACCATCACGTGACCAAAATGAACCTTTTGCTTTATGTCTGCTACACCCGGATTTGACTTTTGCTCTTGCCTTGTTCCTGATTCTTGTCTAGTGTTTTTGTCCCGTTCTGATCTTGCTGTTGACTTACACCTGTATTTATACACCACGATTATTGTAATTCAAGCTCTGTTAACCCTCTGAACGCCTCGTCTGTGGTGTGCACGCGGATCCTTTATTCATCATCCCAGACAGCCTGTGACACTATGAAGGCATTTTTTTCCATTACTTTTTTCAAGTTATCAGTACCAGTAAAATATACAGTAAAGTAATAAAAATGTAAGTGTAAACATATATTTTTAAAATTTAACAACATTGATAAAATTAATAAAAACTATTTGGTAACAAAGCTTTCTATTTCTTTTAAGTGATGACACATGTTGACCAAGTACGCAATTAGAAACAAACGTGTCAAGAGCGTCATCTGGTGTATATATTGAGGTTTTACATCTTGCACGCTGTCGTGTCATCAGTTTGCTATTGGAGCGTCACTGCCATCAAAAACACAAAGCAGTAAAACTAATTGAAACTAATAAAATTGTTTATTTTATAGTATAAAATAAATGTTTAATAAAATAGGCATAATTAAAAGACTTTGGAGTTCCATGTCGTATAAACTCGGTAATTAATTTGCCTATATACTATACTTGTCTATACATGTCTAACTGAACATTTTTCAATTTTCGATTTAAACGTTCTTGTTGGTTTAATTTGAGAAACGATAAAACAACTGTATTTTGTAGCTCTAATAATCTGCGGGGATGTCATGGTTTTTGTGCCATTATTCAAACTGTCTAGGAATATTCGCGCATTTTGACTGGGACTACAGTTTTAATGCATTTTTTGAGTTTCTAACAAATAATTCACTCCGTATTCGCGCGTGTGATGCGCGGCAAATTGAAAGATGGCGCGAAAGAGCTTCTGGGTCGACGCGCGCGTTCAGGTGCGCGCACTTCATGAAGAGCCACGCAGTCTGTCTGCTTTCACGAAACCGATGTAGGTGAAAATCGTATCTGCAGTCTTATCCTAGAAAAGGCACAGAGTACTGCCATGGGCTGTGCTGTTCATTGACCCGCCGGCGATGGGATCTGACCGGCATACTGATACGCTCCATCAGCCGCGTCAGCACCGGGTCGCGCGACAAGCGCAGGAACACCTCTCGCGTCACTCAGGATTTCGATCTGGATGTTTCTTTACGTATTCAGAATTTTGATGAGGGTATTGTCGTTGCGCATGCGTTGCTGCTCAGTTGATATTTCTGGAGCGTTTCTCGAGGTTAAGTTTTTACTGCTTCTCCGTCGATGATGCTGATCGCTCGAGACCACTGGCGTGTGGTGGTCGGCTGTCTTTTCGTGCTCATGTCTCTGACGCTCGGCCGTAGTCCTACCGGGAACAGGTAAGAGACAAGATCCCTGTGTATTCATGTCCCCATTCAATATTCCACCAATCAGTAAGTATTAAGGTCTGATGTAGTTTTAACATTGCTTTGGATGGTCTGGGAGACATTTCAATTGATCAATTTCAGACAACCCAGATGAAATGAATATAACCTGGTTGCCTCAAAAACTTGAAACTTTGAAAATTTTTCAGTCCTGAATTAAAAGATTACTAAACTGTCTTTGAACAAACCTTTTATTAAATATGTTTAACTTGTGACATTTTCTCAAATACCGTATCATGTTTTATCTTTCCCACAGTGATAATGAACCAAGCAACATGTCATATGTTAAAGTCACTGTAGATAAACTACTCAAAGGCTACGACATTCGTCTCAGGCCTGACTTTGGAGGTGAAGAAGTCTTATTGATTCCAAACGCTTTCTTGTCTTTTTCTATAATGGTTCAGATGCATCATGGATTTTTATAATAAGACGGTGTCAGTAAAATTGTGTTGTCTGTGCACTTTCCAGGTCCTCCGGTTGATGTCGGTATGAGCATTGACATCGCCAGTATTGACATGGTGTCTGAAGTGAACATGGTGAGTACTGTAAATCACCCACACGTGCTGCATAGATTGTTTAAATGGTGGGCTTATAGGAAGCAGGGTGGGCTATTATGTCAACTCACACGAAATAGACAGAGGATCTGTGCTACTAGTGCACAAATAACTAACCAGAAAAGGAATATAGGTGTTTTATTTTTGCTGTTAAGCCGCAGTTCAGTGACAGGACATTTTGCACTTGTTTTAGATTAAATGAGAAGTTTACGATTAATTAAAAAAAAGTTTTTGTAATTAACTTTGTTACATTTTAGGAAATAGGAGTTAAATACAAGATAATTAACAGTGAAGAAAATATTGTTTTCAATTAAACATATATTTAACAACCCCTAAACCATAGATTATTCTTTAGAGAGTTGCGATGCTATTTCTTATTCAGTGGAGCTGGCGTCTACCACACAAAGGTCGGTTTGATTCTTAGGGAAGAGATGAGGATGGTTCAAAGTTTATGCAACTTAAGTCCCTTTGTTTAAAGGTGTCTGCTGTGTAAATACAATGCCAACTTGTGTGTATGTAATTGGTTTTTAAACTTAATTTTAGATGAGATATTTATTATGATATACATTTGATGATATATTTATTTTATATNACATATAGCCATAAAACTTGTTCTTTAATGAACTTTGTGTGTAGGCTTCACTTTAAGGGTTATCTAGGATACTCTTGATCTACAGTCGGGGTTGCCACTTCTGTTATGACAAGGTGTCACATTGCCCAGGCTGGAAAAAGCTTTCTTAGTGTGAATTATGGATAGTGGGTCCGAACAAAGCCATTTCAGCAGTGGTTTGTCATACATTAATTATTTTAGCAAGTGGGTGGGGTTTTTTTCCGGAAAGGACACATAGTGGTCCAGTGATATACAGCCGCAGAGATTGTTGGACATTTTAATACGGTATCTGATATCATTTTAAAACTTTAATTAAAATATATTTGACCCACTTTATAAAGTAAAGCAGTTAAATTGTGAGGATCTCCAGAAGCACGGATCTTCTTGTTGGATTGAAAACGGCTATATTATAATAATCTAAATTACACAAAATCAACCACAGCTTGGATTTTTGTCAGGTTGTATAAATAAACTAATTAAACCGAATGAATGACAAAGCACATGTGGAAATTACTTGATAGAATTTACTAATGTAGTACTATGGGCAAAACTATGGCAAGCCGGGTGCTAAAAAAAAATGACACAATTGAAATAGCAGTTTCCATCAGATCATGGAGAGTGATGGAGACTGGGTCTCTACATAAATTCCTACGGAATGCTTTAATATATGAGAAAAGAACTTAAACCAAAGTTTAGTTCACAACGCATTCATGCATGAAGGAAAAGTAAACTGAACTGGAATTGAGCAACTCATTTTATTAACATCTTAAATAAAACTTATAATATCTGCTTTGGTACATCATAAATTGTCAAACTTTGAAGCCAAGGTACCCCTCAGAATTTGTACATTTATATATGTTTCTGTATGTGTATACAAAACTTACATTTATTTTGACCAACGTTTCGTATTCATTTAGGTCAAAATTATTTTTACATTTTTCACACTGTTTTCACTCTCTTGAACACTTTCTGAAAAGTTGCAAGATTAACGGTGATGACAACTGGAAGATTCAGTACAAATTAGGTCGTTATATTAACTTAAACTCCTGAAATGAACTCTTGACTAGGGTAAAGAACTGCTGTGATGCAAATTTTTTTTTTTCAATTGATAGAATTTTTCAAAATGTTGGCATATTTTTATAAATGTTAATTTTATAAATGTAAATAAATGTTAATGCTTATTATTCATTTTTTTTTTTTTTTTCGTTTTTGGTTGGAAACATGCCCATTGTGAGTTCTTCCGTCACTCTCTGATTCCTGGTGCGTGATGGACATAGTGATGAGTTCATTTCGAGGTGTCGGACCCAATTGTGATGCACATGCTCTGCCTGTGCTTGTGAAGCTTTGTTTGTTGTAGCATTTATGAGTCCTTTACTTTGTGTATCAGTCTCTGTGAAGAAGTTGAAGTGCTGGAGTGATGATTTTAAACAGTTGTCAGGGGCAACAGCTGCTTCTAATAATAGAAGCTGAAGAAGGCATATGTCCGAGGAAAGCCAGAGGCACACCCTTTCTTTCTTTCTTTTTTTCTTTCTTTCTTTCTTTCTCTGTCTGTCCCTCTCTTCATTTTGTTTCTGTCTCTCACTGTGTTCTTCATAAAAGAGGTCTTTTTTTAATGTTCATTGTAGGTTCAAACGTAAGAATGAGCAAGGGTCCAGCTTCAAAGCTAACTTTCACAAAGTGAAACATTATTTTTTATAATATATCAGAGTGCTTTCTCTGATATATTATTCAAGCTATTAAAGGTTCAGTGATCCTGACAAGGGAAAATAATAATTTTTGACATTGGTCATATCTGATCTAATACTAAGCTTTTCTACTTGTGTGTACAAGCTGACCATGTTCATTCAGGCCAATAAGCAAATATATACAATAGGATTTTACTTGATCAGTATGTCCCAATAATCAATACCAATACGTATTTCAATCCATGTATTTGAACAAGGTCTTGTTTTTTCTGCCCTGTGTTGTCTATTCGTTGTTCTGAATGTGTGTGTGTGTGTGTGTTTAACAGGACTACACGATCACCATGTACTTCCAGCAGTCCTGGCGGGACAAGCGTCTGTCCTACACAGGAATCCCGCTCAATCTCACTTTAGACAATCGAGTGGCTGATCAGCTTTGGGTTCCTGATACTTATTTCATAAACGACAAAAAGTCTTTTGTTCATGGAGTCACTGTGAAGAACCGTATGATTCGTCTTCACCCTGACGGAACGGTGCTCTATGGTCTCAGGTCAGTTGGGTTTTCATCTTGGGTTATTTAAGAAGCAAGTACAGTAGTTCAAGTTCAAGTTTTGAGCATTTGTAAGTTTTAACTGTCTCATTTAAAGTAAGTAGGAATGAAGAATAATGTTTCCTTCTTTCACTTCAACTTTTTTAAGTTAGTTGAATTTTGGAAGCCGTGGTTAATTGAGTGTGTGTGTGTGTGTGTGTGTGTGTGTGTGTGTGTGTGCGTGTGTGTGTGCGTGTGTGTGTGTGTTCTTGCATCTACAGTATGCATTTGTCTTTGTCGGCTTGTGAGTATGTTTGAAAGCTGCGTACGCTGTATTTTTGGCTGACCGTGTTCCTTTGACTGTCCTAATGTTGCTGTTTTTGGAATTTAGTGCCCAGTTAGGGAAGTGTTTCTTGTCTATGTCAGGAAAAATAGCTTGTGTTTACCTGAAGAAAGATGAGGCTGCCACCGACCTGTCTGAACCAAGCTAGTTAGGGTTCCCATTCATCTCATTGGCAGTTGTTGATGACTTTGCATTTCAGAGTTTTTTAAACCTTGTAACTGTATCCTAAACCTTCTTAAAAGAGGCATTTAATGTATTGTATCTTACGTATCAGAGTATACACTCTGAAGTAAAGTATTGCTCAAGAACACTTTATTTGTGATTGGTTTCATTATTATTAGTATAAGTTATTTTACATTTGTCACCTTGAGCATCAACGATGTGAAGACTTTTACTGTCTCACAAATAGATATTATTTTTGTTCCCTATTGCAGCTAACAAAAGATTCTCAGCTTTTCTTGGAACCTTTTGCGGGCTTTCTCCACGGCTTTTAACTTGGTTTTCTCGTCTCAGTACTGTATAATTCATATCTAATGTACTATGCTATGAGGAAGGATGGACAGGCCTTTTTCTACACTCCGTACTCTGACATCCAGGACTTTTCCTGTTTGCTAGTTACTCAAGTACATCCCTGAATAGTAAAAAATTAAGCGTTTTTTCTCATAGCCAATGTCATTTTTTTCCAAACATCATGATTCCAGAAGCTGATCTATGAAAAATTGTAAACGGTGAAGCAGTCACGGACCTAAGAACCATTGCAAGTGTTTGTGTGTGATATAAAACTCACTGTGATTAAGATTTAGATTACAATGACTGTTGTGGAAATTACATTTAAAAAAAAAATACAATTTACAAAAAACAAACAAAACAGCTTTTGAGAATAAAATTCTCACAAACGGTTGTTCTGTGAACTTGAGAAAACAGATGTAAACAGGTGTGAGTTCGAGGCCGGCTGGGGCCTTTCTGTGTGGAGTTTGCATGTTCTCCCCGTGCTTGCGTGGGTTTCCTCCGGGTGCTCCGGTTTCCCCCACAATTCGAAAAAACATGCATTTCAGGTTAATCTGGCCGTGTGAGAGCGTGTGTGGTGTGTATGCTCGGATCAGAGTGAACGCTGGCGCACATTAGCTGCCGCACAATCAGCACATTAGCTGATTATTATTATAATCATTATTCTTTTGCAATAATTTTATTATTATATTATCTTATTACTTGCATTATAATATTATCTTATTACTTGCATACTAACACAGAAAATGGTTAAACTTGGTAGTATCTGCATCAACATATGCTTTCTTTAATCTTTCTTATAATAATCCTCATTATTTCCATGTTGGAAAAAATGTTGTATGAATCTGAAGCATATTTGTGGCACAAGTCAGGACTTTACTATTGGCACAGACGTTCGAAAGAAATGCCTCATTTGTGTTACGTCTGTCTGTTTTTGCCCTCTCATCTGTAGAATTACGACAACAGCGGCATGCATGATGGATTTGCGCAGATATCCACTAGACGAGCAGAACTGCACCCTGGAGATTGAAAGCTGTGAGTTTTTTGAATAGTGATCAAATCACAATGACACTTTACATAATTGTTCCTCTTATCTATTTATCTGATTTTGAGAAAATCATTGGCAGTATTGGTTTACCTTTCAGATCATATTAAACTTAGTGGTAGTTGTGCTGACCAAGCTCTGGTTCTCCTCGCCGGACATCTTCTGTTGCACACTGTCTTCTTTCGGACGTTTTCTCTGTGTGTGTGACAGACAGGGCTTGTAATTGGGTGTCTGGTCTGGTGGGCAGAGGTCTGTAACCTTGTGCGGCTGCTGTCATGTCTGGTCTCTGATGCATAGTCCAACATGAAGAAGAAACCGCAACAGCAACTTAATGGCAGTGAAACACCATTCACTTTCACTTTGGCACAAGCCATTTTTCTACCAAAAAACAGCTCTACACGGAAACATCCAGTGGTGTAAAGTACTTTCTCTCTCCACTTGACTACATTTTTGATTGAGTATCTGTACTCTTTTTTCCACTACATTTGAATGGACACTTACCGTTGCTCATTACATTGTGATTGTGCGCAACATTGGACGAGGCGATATTGCCATCTGCAGGGTGCTGAAGGTACTGGATGCTGTTTATGAGATAAATCACACGAACGGGCATTAGTGGTTGCACTTGTTTGCACATTTGAGTTCGAGACTAACTTTCGTTCTTTTTTTAAAGAAAAATTGCATTTTGAAAAATTGAAGTGTTACATTTGATCTCTATATCAGGAAATAAAACCTCATAATTTTCGTTTAGTTATAGTCAGATAGCAGGTGTATTTCTTTTAAAAAGACTCATAATTATTAGAAAAACACTTCATAATTTGACGAAACGAGCTGTTTAGACATTGGAGCAATAAGGATCTCGACTTGACCTTCATGTGAATTATGATTTTGTCAGTCATGATGGACCTTTGGCTGATGTTTATGTTCATTTGTGATTTAATCATAAAAAAATTCATCATTCATTAATCTTCAAATCTGCTTCTTTTATTTATGGGTCGTAGGAATCTGGGGTTATTTTCAGGGCCTGAAGGCAGGGAACACACCCTGGATTGGTGGCCGACACACACACACACACACACACACACACACACACACATACAGTTACGGTTAGATTGGTCAAGTCCCACAAGGTCATTCTCATTGTAGTTGAACAATAATTTCGAGCAATGAGGGACAAAACCCATGTTTTTATTAAAACAGCTCATGTGCCAAAATATTTTTTCTTTCTCATTTGCATCTCAGATGGATACACCACCGATGACATTGAGTTTTACTGGCAGGGAGGAAGTTCAGTGACAGGAGTGGACAACATTGAGCTTCCACAGTTTTCCATTATGGACTATAAAACCGTGTCCAAGAAGGTTGTGTTTGCCACAGGTAAGGTACACACATTACTGTCGTGTTCCTGAGAAGTTTCACGGTAATCTCAGTAATTTTGTTTGGCACAGAAACGTAAAATGCGTCTACGTGTTTTGTTTAGACTTAAGATGTTGATGAATAACAAAACATTTTCTTTTCTAGGATCCTATCCTCGTCTTTCTCTAAGTTTTAAACTGAAGAGGAATATTGGATATTTTATTTTGCAAACCTACATGCCTTCAACCTTAATCACCATCCTGTCCTGGGTCTCCTTTTGGATAAACTATGATGCTTCAGCAGCGAGAGTTGCACTAGGTGTGTGTGTGTGTGTGTGTGTGTGTGTGTGTGTGTGTGTGTGTGTGTGTGTGTGTGTGTGTGTGTGTGTGTGATAATATAACCTTGGACAAAAACAAATTTCCCTTGTAGGGACAAAACTGGTCCCATCAGGGAGTATATTATAAATTATAAGGTACATTTTTGCTGGTACGACTAATACTATTTGCAAGAATAAAAAAGTTTGAATTATTGTGTACTCTGACTTGATGCAGGAATCACCACTGTTCTGACCATGACCACAATCAACACTCATCTTAGAGAGACTTTACCCAAGATCCCTTACGTGAAGGCCATCGACATCTATCTGATGGGCTGCTTTGTCTTTGTGTTTTTGGCTCTGCTCGAGTATGCCTTCGTGAACTACATCTTTTTTGGCCGTGGTCCACACCTGCAGAAGAAAGTGGCAGAGAAAGCTGCTAAAAGCAACAATGAGAGGAGTCGACTAGAGAATAGCAATGTTCAGGTGGGTTTCTGGAGAAACTATGTTGTAATTTTTCTCCAAATGTTTAATTCAGTATGTATTTTTATAATTGTTTATAAAATTCATATGTATGCACTATGCACACACACGCGCACGCACACACACACACAGACATGGCACATGTGTGAGGTGGCATAGATTTTTCTCAGCAAACTATCATTGATTGCCAGTTACAATATTTGAGAGATATGATTATTTTGTGTATGTTGAAAATGATGTTTTATATCGTCTAATAAAAATGTATAAAATGAGCTAATATATAATTTGATATCTGGAGCATTTTTTATATAATGTATATAAAAATATAAATTGTACTAGTATATTTTAACATTTATTTTTACACTGTCAGTGACAAAATAATAGTTACAAAACAATGCACGTGCACGCCCCAGGCGCGCGTCTCTCCTTCTCCAGTCTTTACCCAGGCTGTGAAACACGTGACGCTCCGTTCAGTCAGACAAAAGCCACGATCCTGCTTCGCTATAATTTCCTTCTTTAGCTCAATGTTTTTTTTTTTAATTTTTAAACTTTGCTCTCGCATTCACTTTCGCGCTTCCCTAGGAGCCATAAAGGGTGTTCAGTACAGCAATTGCTTAAACTGATTGATTTTTGTGCAAAAGATTATTGAAAGTCTTTATGATGAGTCTTCTGTACTCACAGTACAGTACTACTTTCTCTCTTATCCGTCTTTCCACGATCACCATGTGAAAGCCTGAAAAAAGCATCTAATGTCAACGCCTTCGGTTTGTTGTATACAGAGTTGTATTTTTTTTAATTTGCGTTTGTGACGTACCACTGCAATTCCTCCATATAGCTCGGTCCAACCCTGGTGTATCCACTGCCTTGAACTATTCATGCAACTTTAAATATACACTGTTTATATTTTAAATGTCCATGAATCAATCACGCTTGCTTAAGCAAAAAGATAAAATTTTATGCTTTGTTCATAGTTTAGTCATTATTGAATCAATTCACTCTGCTGTTTTTTTTCTGCAGGTTGATGTCCATGGAAACATTCCACTAACAAACCTCGATCTGCGCCTTAGTGGGGCTGACATGCTTGGTGGTCTTGGAGACCCGAGGAACACAATGTTCTCTTATGACAGCGCTAGTATTCAGTACCGCAAACCCCTAACAGGTCTTGACCTCTATGGTCGAACCACTGCTACAGCAGAGAGACCAATGGCACATCAAAGGAGTCGTCTGAGGAGGCGAGCCGCTCAGCTGAAGGTGAAAATACCAGACCTGACGGATGTAAACGCCATTGACAAGTGGTCTCGTGTCATCTTCCCAATAACGTATACTTTTTTTAATTTGGTATATTGGCTGTATTATGTCCACTAGGGGGCTGTGCAGCCTCATTTTAGACGTTCACAAATCAGGCCATCGCTCTCTTGACTCTTACATGTATAAGAGTGACCATCAGAAGAGACAAGGTGGATTTTACCGGCAAAACCATAAAAAGACTGTATTACAATAAAAAAAAAGTAGATAGGTGTGGGTAACTTTTCAGTGTGGGTTATAAAGAAAATATGAATTCCTACACTTTGCTTCTGTATAACTAGGATTCAGATGAACTTTACAGTATTAGGGGAGGGGGGGTTACTTGTCCCTCCAGACATATTGCATGATTAGACATGTCTTTACTATTTGGAGTTTTTATCTATTATGATTTAACTTGCTACTGACATTATTAAAGAAATGTTCTAGTTTAATTTTAGCATGTAATTTATTTTCAGATTATTTCTATTATTTAAAAGATTATTTTATTGAAATATTTTTTCAAAACAGTGCAGTTATTTTACAAATTATTCCTCGTAAATGTTGTTCCTTTGTTAGAGAGTTCTCAAAAAAAGACAAACTTAATTTCTGGATTGCGTAATGTAGCACTAACCAAAGTTTAATCTGAGTAAAACATTCTTCTAATTCCAAGTCAGACATTAAAAATATTTAAAAGCTAAAGCCAAAAAAAAGGGCATATGGTGTAATCTTGTGGATTTTGAATAAAGCTTGTTGCCTAAAACACTTGCTTGACACGAATTGTTGCAATTGGCAAAAACAAAACAAAATTGAGTTTATTGCACTCTTATCAACATATCAGGTAAAGATGATGTCATGCTTCTTTCTATACACTGTATAAAATCGTAAAATATTTCAATGTCATTTGCACTGTGTAAACCCCGGTGTTGCTTCACTATCTGAGAGATTAGGATTAAAGACTTAGTTGTATTGTTTAAGGGATCAAGCTATTCAAGAAGTACATCTATGTATTGACCTTACACGTTGACATTAAGCTTTCAACATGCCCACTGTGAATTTTACGTATTATCCAAGATCACCAAAACGGCAGGCAGGACTCGACTTGTGCCTTGAGTAAAAAAATAATCACAGATTTTACAGGGTTTAACATACAGTTCATTTTCACTATTCAAGGGCACCACATAAACACTGTATTGGCTGTTTATGTACAGACATGCTTTCAGCCTGTGAAAAAACGGCTTGCTTTGCTTCACTTAAAGACAGTTTATTAACAATTGTAGGTTTTTAAGTGACTCTGGAGTGTACAAACTAGCATGGAAATACACAAAATGTGCCGTTTCAATAGATCCTCACCATGTACAAGGTTTTGACTTGAAACTCTTAGGACTCATGAAAAAAGAAAGACAACAATATTTTTTTCAATGAGGTGTTATATAGTATGATTTCTGTCTGTGCCTGAAAGGTCTGAGCGAGTGTTGATCTATGAGATTGACTTCAAACTGTCGTGTTTAAAGTTTGTTGAATCATTCAAATAAAGAGTTCAAATTCTCACCAAACAAATGAGTTGGTTTTCAGCTATATTCATTACTTGATCAGCTTGAAAACATGGCATTTCTGTTCATTCGACAACTAGTATTTTAATTCAAAATTGTGACACTTACAAAGATTTTACTTTGTATTTAGAAAAAAACATTTAATCCACAGTGGCATGTACAGACTTCACACCGAACTTTAGCCTAAAATTCAGGATTACCACATACTCATGTGTCACATGATATGAAGCAAGACCACCATTACAGGGAGGGAGGCGGGATCCCTGGCATCTGAAAAAAAACTTTTTTTAGTAAAACCTTTATCAACAGTTGAATGTAATTTGAGCACTGGAGTAAACAGTTGTTATATCCAGTGTAGATCACTGCCTCGGGCTATTTTTGACGCTTAACTTTCTCCAAAGTATTTCTTGAGGAATTTAGCAGGCTTCAGGAACGGTTTCGTAACTGGACATTAGAATTTCTCATTCAGGAGTAAGACACAAAGCTGTTGCTGTTGGAACTGCAGAGCCATGGCTGGTGTCATTTCAACTGTAGCACCACCTGGAACAGAACACACAATTGCAGATGTTAATGTATATAAAAACTGTAATGTTAAAGACATGTATAGCACTCTTACATGGTTTCTTCGTATTAGGATGAAATATATTTTGTATTAATGCACAATAGAAAAGGGATTTCACACCTTGTTAGCTGCCTCGAGCGCACTGATGAGGGTTTGCAGCTCCTCTTTATTCATTTCTATATTGACTGATTTCTGAATGCCATTTTCTTTCAGATCCAAAACTAGATTTAGTAAAGGTGTGTTTAATGCTGACAGCTTATCGCTGGATAGTGCCAACTAGAGTAAAAAAAAAAAAAAAAAAAAAAAAGATGGATAACAATTTAGAAAGTAGAACATAAATAATATAGAACATACTCATTTCTGGTTAAAAAAAATATACTGTGTTTGCAAACGCTGCACCTTTAACTGCCAGTTGAAGTCCTGCAACTGTGTGCAAGAGATTGCATTGGTTTTATCCACCAGGGCTTGCCGGACCTCATCGGATCTGGACCGAACACACTGTAGAACAGCCTCGACATGTGCTGAATCCAGCTCGTTCAGCTGCCCCTGGATCTGCACACATGTACAAAAAGCCTGAACTCAAAAATTGAATGTTATAACATTTGAGTCTGGAATTCTCCGTCACCCACCTCTTCATCCGAGCAGCCCATCCCAACAGAAAACCTGATAAGGGAGGAGACTGAGTTGATTAACTCCACCCACTCTGTGAGACTCCACCTATCTGCAAACTCTGTTTGGCTCGGACCTCTCCGCCCACACACCTGGTCCACCACCTTGTGTATAAGCTTTTAAAGCAAAGGAGGAATCTCTGTTATAAAAACACTTATTGAAATTGTGACAAAGAAGCTACTGGGGAAACTAGGAGCCTATGACGTTTGTGATTTAAAAAAAAAACATAGAAAATACATTTTGTACAATAAAAAACTAATATGAAAGTTATTATGTATATTAGATCATTGCAGATATTAAACAACATGAATCAGTAACTAAAGCTGTCATGTATTATGCATATTCAATTAAACTTAATGAAAACGTAATTGTTATTGTTAAAGATAGACAGTTAATGTTCTATAACAATAGAAAGCATAGCTGTGCGCCTTATCCGTCTCTTTCCTCACATGCGCGCGCAGACAGACAGACAGACAGAAACATGGACATGTGTTTTGACTTTTGAGAATAAATGAAATTAAAAACCCATTATCCCACTATCCCTATTAAACGGCCTCCTTTCTATATAATTTATGAAGAAGGCGTATTGTAGTGACTTACTGCAGGACATTCTTCAGGTGGTAATTTTCCCAGCAATTTATTCATCGTGTTGCTATGAAAAGAGAAGTCGTAGTACTCCAAGTCCACGGCAACAATGTCAGCTGATCTAGTCACGTGATTAAGCGGGTTTTTTTTTTAATTATTCCGTTGCCGCAATGATCGGCTGCAAATATATTTCACTTTGATATTTGTTTAGACTTTAAAATTATACTGTACAATTGTGTAATTTATTACACATTATTAATTTCATCGATAAATCTTGATCTCGCTCTTGCACATAACCCGGATCTGTTCTCCATCACCGTTTCAAAACAAGAGTCTTCTTGACTTTCCAAACAGTTACGAGTGTCTGCTTTTGCATACAGCATTTGAATTACCGTAATTGTAAAAAAAAAACTGTTTCATGATATTCTTGTATACACAATATTTACAAATGTTCTGTAATTTATATCTTCGTTAATAAAAATATAACTTCGTATTTTGAGAAAAAAAAAAAAAAAAAAAAAAAAAACGATACTCATACAAAGTATGCTTTTTCACGATTTTTGTTTATGTCAAGTTTCACGTCATTAAATTTATTAAGTTATTAATTTTTTTTAAAAATACTAGTCGGGGTACAGCGGTTGAGAGTTGTGTCTGTCAGTGGAGCCGAAGGATCGTCCCCGCAGTCACTAACAGGATGCTCACGCGCTAGGCTCGCGCACGCCTAGAGCGTTTCATCTCTAGGTCGCTGAAACGCAAAAATTTGACCAAAGGACCACAAAACTGAGGCGCCATTGCATCAATTTACAGCAACGTGATTGCTCTAAAATGCGAACAAGCCCATGACCCGACGGTAAGCGTTAACTACTTGTATTTACATGTTGCTTGGGGCTTTGTTCAACCTTCTGCAGTTTACTTGATTGTGTCTCCAGAAGACACGAACGCTTTGAACTTTAATGTCGACGCGTTTTATGATTTATTGTCGGCATTTCATAATCGCTCGTTTACTCTCGCTCAAGGTCGCATTGTTCACGCAGTGTTTGGTTCCTTAGTTTTTGTTTATATCCATCAAACATCCGTCCGTCATTACACATATTCCCAGTTCTCATACTTTTATGCGTTTGCTTTTTTTACTCTATTGCCTCATTTTCCCCGATACGTGACTGGCAATTTTATCTATCACTAGTTTATAGTTACAATAAACTTTTGTGTTGCCAAAAGTGTTGTCTTCTACAAGGATTTTGTCGTGCACATTTGAATTTTTATCGTGCGCACAAATCATTGTGTGGATGGGTCAGAAGCAGAGCACCAATTCCTAGTATGGTTTCGATCAGACTTGGCTACTTTGCTTTCTTTTTTACTTTTGACAGTGACAATGTATTTTTGTCACTGCCAATTCAATTGTGATCCTGTTATAATCCCTACCTGAATTATTATTTTGTAAATTGTGTTTTTACTTTTTAGTTTTTTAGTCTTTTTACTTTTTAGTCTTGTTTGAGTTAATTTTCTGTTGTTTTTTTTTTATTGTGTATGCCACTGTACGAGCACAATAACTCTAATATGTCAGCTCTGTTTTGTCATGCACATAAAAGGCTTCAAAGTAAACCACTCAGATTTTTCTTCCTCTTCACAACACGTTCAGGGAAGTTTAAACTTTAAAATGGCTTCATATGACTTTTTTCTTTTTGCGTGTCAGTGGCTTGGGCCAAACCTTCCACCCATGGGGCATAAACAAAGGACACTTCAGCTAATCATCTTAGTACTTCTTTTAAAATTCCCTTTTTTGTGTGTTTCAGGAGGAAGATCTTTTGCAGTGCAGACAAGGTTCTCGCCATTTTTTTTTCACCAGACTCTACAGTCTCTTCCATTCACATCTTGCCGACATCATGGAGGGGCTGCATTGGATTCGACACACATGCCTTCAGCTCCTCTCAACGGACATAAGGAGAGGCTTGTACACTCCTTCCTCATCGCACCCACCTAAGAGCAGTCTGGATGCCCAAGACCCTGTGGTTCAGCGACTTAGTGGAAAAAGAAGACTTGTGGTGTCACGATCTGATCCCCATCATGCAGAGCATCACAACATTTCTAAAGGCTTCTTAAACAATCGAATCCGGACCACCAAATACACCCTCATCAGTTTCATACCCATGAATTTGTTCCAGCAGTTTCACAGGTTGGAAATCTTTATGCCATTTCACATGTTTTCTCTATTATGTGTTCATGTGATGCTAATATGACTGCAACAGGGCTGCAAATTTGTACTTCCTGTTTCTGGTGTTGCTCAACTGGGTTCCTGTGGTGGAAGCATTCCAAAAGGAAATTACTATGATACCTCTCGCTGTGGTGCTCACCGTTATTGCTTTCAAAGATGCCATGGAGGATTATAGACGTTACCGCTTCGACAAGAAAATAAACAACAGAATGACACGTGTTTACAGCAGGTCAGTACACTATATGATCATCTCTGTTTGTTTAACTAAAGGAGATAAAAAATGTCCAGACTTATGCCAATTCCTGTAGGTAGTTCTCTTTTATGAGGGGAGTTTTTATTGACCATATGTTGAAGTATCCTGCTTGATTACAAGATGTTTTTTTTTTTAGAAATTAGTTCCTCGTATGAAATAATATACAAAATTGTTTAATACTGGGAAACAGAACTTGACAAAATGGAAATCTAGTTAATCTAATTAAATTTCACAATACTCCATACTTGGGATGATATGCTTGCATATGTCTTTTAAATAATAATAATAATAACGATAATAACAATTGTAGTGGCCAAACTCCAGCCAGTTCCGGGGTGCCGCTGAGAGGCTGAATTAGGGCACATGAAGTGATCCAAAATGTGCACTTTGCAGTAGAATTGTTTTATTTGTAGGTGTTGCTGTTGGCAGATTGTAATGTCCAAGTTATTTCGGTTTGATATTCGAGTTGTGGGATTGTGCGATTGTGCGGTTTAAAGAAAATTACCGCAGCCTTTCACCCCCTCTCTCCACCACCATTAACGTGCACCTGTGACACTCCAATTATTAATCCTCCAATGTCACGTGACCCACCACCACCAAACAAACCTTGTTTTATGTATGCTACAATAATAATAATAACAACAGTTGTCATATTTGTTTATTTTGTGTTAAAAAGTACATTTTTATTTGCAAAATACGCATTCATGTTCATGCAGCAAAAAATAGTATTCTCGCTATTTTCAGTTCTGGTAGATTCACAATTACACCTCAACTAAGAAAAAATTGTGAATTTAAAACATATAAATATAATTCCGCACTGCTTTCACATTTTATGTGATATATTTTCCGATATCATCACCCAGCCTTACCTGGAAGTGACTAAGTGACTGGCTGAACTTGAGTTGTGAGGTTGTAGACCTATTTTGGTATAATTATTATCACTGGGAAGTGTTGAATGTAGACACAGATTCAGAAGAACAACACTACTGAAACCAAGTAGCACATGAATATAACATTTTGTACTTTGTGAATGATTTAAAACATGTTTGTCTACCTAAGGAACAACTACAGTATAGATGTTTCCTTTTTTATAAAATAAAAAATATACTATAGGTTTATTATAGTATTTTTATTCATTTCCAATTAACAAAGCTGTCCCAAAACGTTTTCCAGTCCCTCATGAAAACCTCATGTTTTATTGAGATCTGGTGTGTTAGTGAAGGTTTTCTAGAAAAGATGTGAAAGCTTATCATGTCACAAGCCCCTCCCATTCCCATGAGAAATTATTATTTCCCGCAACAATGTATTTGTCAGGCTTTTCAGTCCACCAGAAAACTGTAAATCACCTGAATATATATCGTCAAAACATAATTTGAAAAGAAGGATTAAATCTGACTTTACTAAACTCATGCACATTGTTTGCTCGACTCTGTTTTTTCTAGATTATATTGACAATAAAATTGAGTTGATACCGTCTTGGCAGACCGAACATGTCTGTACTCTGGTAATTCATTTACCTGCCTCTTTGTTTTCTTGGTTAAAAAAACTTGCCCGTGTCATAAAAGGCGCTACGTGTAGTTTGTTTATGATTCCTGGGAGTGTTTCCTGGATAAGGAGCGGCCCAATACAGTGTCCAGAGTTACTGGTTCCTGAACCACGTGCTTTGCAGTTGAAGAAAGGTTTATTGTGCATCAAGTCTCTCATTTGTCACTTCTGTCGAACAACCTGAATGGACTCACTCAGAAGACAAAGAAAAACATGAATTTGACAAGCGGCAAGAATCCCTGTGTTCTATATCCTTGGAATAGAAATCGTTCTTGAATCTTCTCATCATCTTCCTGAAGCTGTGGAGATCAGTTGCCATGATTCAGTCATTGGATCTAGACCAAGCTGGAGCTCTCAAGGACCATACCAAAAAGCGAAGGGTTGTGATTCCAAGCTGGACAGAAGATGAAAAAAAGAAAGAGTGGCAGAAAACGTACAGCCGGAATAAGGTCCGAACATCCAAGTACACCTTACTGTCTTTCGTTCCCAAAAATCTTTTCGAGCAACTTCATCGATTTGCCAACATTTACTTTGTCTTCATAGTGGCTCTGAACTTTGTCCCTATTGTCAATGCATTCCAACCAGAAATCTCGATTATTCCACTAGTTTTAGTTTTGGCTGTAACTGCGATTAAAGACCTTTGGGAAGATCTGCGTCGAAGGAAATCGGACCAAAAGGTCAATAACCACTTGTGTGATGTATATGACAGGTAAACTTCACACTCATTCCTTATTTCTGTATTTTCATGTTCTACGTAGAAGCTTTCCTGTAACTGTCTGGGTTTGATTTCAAGAATGCATCTGATTGTTGTTTGATTGTACATGTGAGCTAGAAAGGATAAATGATGCACATTGAGATCTGAAGAGATGTGTGTGTCGTATGTTGCATATGATGAGATAATATATGAACATTAGGTAGTCCACTAGGACCACACCTTTGTAACCAATTCCCTAAATGTATAAGTTACCTAGATTCAAACTATTAATCCAACTGTGGGTCTTCTACGTGTTCCTGATGTTTCATTTCCCTCCTGTAAATGTGCGTCATATTTTATCTTGCCATAACTCTTGGTTAATGATCAGCCTGATGTATACTTATTATTGAACTTTGTCTTATATTATTGTGCACATATCCCTTGGGTTAGTTTTGTCTTTGTGTTGGTGCACACTTGGGGATGTGAAACTTAATCCTATGTGTAGTAAATGTTGACGCAAACGGCTTCTCTGTCGCTCAGTCAGTAGTGAGGGTACCAACACCAGGGTTGTGGGTTCGATGCTCATGGTAATCATGAGGTTGGCTCAAAGTTTGACTGTGTATACAACATTAAATTATTTCAATCGTTAGCTGCACTGAAGCAAAATGCATTAAAGGTAAAAAAGCAAACAGAAAAAAGAGAATTAAAACATCACAACACCACAATAGAGACAAGTAATCATGCTTGTGTGAACTCAGAATGTTGTGTTTTATTGCAGGTTGCTATTGGCTTATTGGCGCCCTCATAGCAGGGTTGCCAAGCATACACCGTGTACAGTAAACATAATCTAGTACAATTGTTTGAGGTCGCTGAGAGTGATATACGGGTTGATTTTAGGGTCTACGAGCATTGATGTCCTCGCATATTTGACATCTAGGTTTTAGCTGTTAATGCTGCTCGTGTCAAAACGCTCCCATGTGACTGTCTTGCCGCTGGGGTTCATATTAGTTTTCCTCTTATGGAGCTGTTGCCGTGGGAAACAGTAAAGCACAGCATTTACTCACGGAGGACAGTGTATTTAGTTCAGCAGACATTGAGCGCTTGCTTTGTCAGTTTATGTGAAGTTTTAATTTTAAAAGTGCAATTTGGTAATGAAGCATCACAGTTTTTAACCACAAACTGACTTTTGTTTTGTCTTTGGTGGTTTTGTAAGATTCTTTATTCATTTGTGAGTTTTCTATCTATTATAACTTTTTTACCGTATTTATACTATTATAAACTCAACTACAACTTTACTCGTAAGATGATCCCCTAATTTCAACTGAGAGATAGTCTGTATTGTGTTTAGACCCATTTATAAGACGGGAGAAGAAAAGCAGATAATGAGAGAAAAGTGAAAAAACACTAATTTATATTAGTTTTATATATTTCAATTTCAGCTTAGAGGGAGAAAATTAGATATGTCTTTGTTAGGTGCCTGAACGATGCACAATTTTTTTCGGGGTCTTAGAGGAATTGTTTTGTTGTATTTCTTCCTTCATTCACCAAACCCCGTACCGTTCCAGTAAGAACCCGGACCGATGTCTTCTTACACCAAACTCTCACATCGTGTCATCTCCTGTGGCATGATTAAAACAGTAGAATTTCTTGTTTACTGAATACCGGTTTTACTTATAATCACTCGCTTTTAGAATATTTTTTTTTTTTTTTCCTATCTTAATTGTTAAAGTAATTACCGTGTACGTGCCTCTGTTGTTTGTTTTTGTAATAGGGTTAAACATCCGCGCTCTGTTTTAGGCCCCCAAGTTTTAGTCAATCATTTATTATATATTAAAATTATATATTCATGTATACAATTATAAACGACAAATACAGTACTGTAGTTTATGATTCTTACATGCTCTTAATGAAGGTGGCGATTGTTGTCTTGCAGGAATCAGCAGCAGTATGCGGAGCGGCGCTGGGCAGAGCTGTGTGTTGGTGACCTGGTCCGTCTCAGCTGTAATGAGATCATTCCCGCAGACATCGTGCTGCTACATTCATCCGATCCGAATGGAATATGTCACATTGAAACTGCCAACCTTGATGGGGAAACCAATCTTAAACAGAGGCAGGTTGTCCGTGACCTGCCACAGAATGTGAGTGAAGCACAAGAATCTAGAAATTATCGGCTAGGTTTATATAAAAAAATAATTCTTCTATTAAATGTTCAATAAAAGTGAAGCCAAGAAAGATTTATTAAATTATCAAATGGACAATTACATTAAATGTGAACTATTACATTTAGTTTACAGAGGCACAAATGTGTTTATTGTTTTGCTTCTGTACTACACACACACACACACACACACACACACACACTAGCTGTTTATAATTGACTCGCCTCTTCATTACACACAAATCCTATCACACTACAAGCTTGTTACACACTCTCACAGACACACACGTCATTCACACTCAATAAATTCAAGTTAATTTTTATCGTCAACAAAATTGAGTTAAAAATCTATCAGTAGAAAGAGACAGCAAAAGCAACGTTCCCAGGTCTGTTTTTTTCCACAGGGATCTGATTTTTTCCCAGAAAGTTTTAACAGTCGCATTGAGTGTGAAAATCCCAACAATGACTTGAGGCGTTTCAGGGGTTTTATGTGAGTAAGCATTCAGCTAGTTCTAAAAGAAATCACAAAAGAAACATTAAATGATTGTCTTCCTTTCTGAGAGTAAAGGCTGCTTTTATCTACGCAGAGAACATCCTGGAAAGATTCGAGTTGGACTTCACAGTGAAAACCTTCTCCTAAGGAGCTGCACCGTGAGAAACACAGAAACTGTAATCGGCATCGTGGTCTATGCAGGTTCTTTCAGGCTACTCCATCATAAATCACTATATTAATATTATGGAAATGTTATTTTTGAAGCGTTTCTAAATGTGGAAAAAATCCAATGTTTGCAGGTCATGAGACCAAAGCAATGCAGAATAACAGTGGCCCACGCTACAAGCGCAGTAAACTGGAGCGCAGACTGAACGTGGATGTACTTTGGAGTGTGGTTTTGCTTTTGCTCATGTGCTTTATTGGTGCAGTAGGTTGGTATTATTTATACTCACATCTAGGATGTCCCAATCATTAACTTGTGGAGTTTGTGATGCACAGGTCATGGTTTTTGGTTGGGTGAAGTAAAGAATCCACTCTTCATGATTCCTGATGATACTCCTCCTGCTCTCGCTGCCTTTTACATATTCTGGACTATGATCATTGTAATGCAGGTGTGTTGCATTCACATGAATATAAACAAAAAAAACATTTTAACCAGATAAACCAAAAATGTAATAAAAGATGTTTCAGCAGGTAACAACATCCTTTTCACTAATCATTCCTTAATGTACCAGATTTTAGAGAGAGATGCAGGGCTTTTATTACACAAAAATAATAATGTGTTGTGCATTTTTAGGCGAATCTTAAGTAGATATTGGAGGTCAAAATAGAAAAAGAATGTTTAAATATTCTCATTCAATATTCCAAGTAATCAAAAGCCCAGATGTAACACTTAAGCCCTCTTTTCTGCATTCCAATCTTCAAGCATATTATTCAGTAATCTTAACCTCTGTACCTTCACTGTACCAAGATGTACCACTGTACAAGTCAAGATCGTTAAACGTCATTCAGTGTAGAAATGTAAAATCTCCTTCCCTCTGGGCTACAACTATCCTTACAGTAAAATTAATAAAGAGAACAATGATGCGAGAAGAAGTTAAGAAAAAATTTGGAACAGATTGTGAACAGGGAAAAATAGACAGACCATGTGCAATATTCAAGCTGAAATATAATGTAGCTAATGACTGAAAGTCCTTATCAAGTAAATTAGGACTGGATTAGTACTATTTTCATGACGTATAATATTCTGAATTTTCTGGTGTTGTGTTTTACAGGTCTTGATTCCCATCTCTCTCTATGTTTCAATAGAGATAGTGAAGCTGGGGCAGGTTTATTTCATTCAGAATGATTTGGACCTGTATAACTCGGCACTTGACACTGGATTGCAGTGCCGGGCCCTGAACATCACTGAAGACCTCGGGCAGATCCAGTACCTGTTCTCAGACAAGACGGGAACTCTCACAGAGAATCGCATGCTGTTCCGCCGTTGCACTGTTGCAGGAACTGAGTATCCTCATGACGAGAATGGTCAGTTTGCTTTTAATATGTTTAACATTTATTTTAGGCTTCCTTGATCCATTTAGCTTATAAAGTTAAAAGTGGTATTTTTGCTACACCAACCACTGCCGTGGTTCGATTCCCAGAGGGTAAAGTGTAAAGTTGTTTCAATGCCATGTAAGTTACGTTGGTTAAAGGCATATGCCTAAACTCTGCATAATGAATTGTTATTGTGTGACTTTATTTGCTGCTCTGCATATGCAAATGTTAAAGTCTGCATTAAAATACTTTTGTTATTAAATAACTCTTTTCACTGTTTCGGCTGTAAAAAAAAAAAAAAAATCGAACCATTAACAGTGGTTATGACCATTGTGCACAAAAATGTGACTGTGCGTACAATGATGTTAATTACACAGTCTCTATTTTAATATGCTAATGTTTTTAATTGTGTTTATTTAAGTAATCAAAGTTATACTTGAGAGGAGTATTGAAATAAAAAAACAAAATATATTAGTTTACCTTTAGCTTGTTTAATTGCAAGTCTCTGTCTCATTTTTGTACTGTTTGTACCCACGGCATTAAAATCTGACAGTTTTATCGTTTTGCTTGCAGCGGTTTCTCTGGAGCAGTTTGAGGAGCAAGGCATGAGCGATCCAGATCGCTCTCTCACTCTGAGGTCACGCACAAGCAGGAAGTCCTTAAGCTGTAAATCACTCAGCTGTAACCGAAGTTCAGTGTCCCTTAATACCCTCACCGCTGAATCAGATACGCAATCCGTCCATAACACATTATGCAGACACACTTCTGGCGCCTTCAGCAGCACCATGGTGAGCAAAGAAAGAAAAAGCTGGTTATTTCCCAGACCTCCACCACTTTATGAATACCTTAGTCATGGATACAATTCACTGAAAGTATTTATTTTTGTTCTAGGAGTGTGTGGTTGTTCCAGATCCTCAACTTCATCTGAAACTGAACGCTCTGTCTTCCCCCAAATGCACCTCCCTCCATCATGAAGCCACTGAAATCTCTCACATCCTGGACTTCTTTCTAGCCCTGACTGTCTGCAATACCGTTGTGGTTTCTTCACCCACTCAGCCACGTCACATGGTATGGTTCCGTTAATAATGGCTTGTTTTAAACCCCTACCTCTTGTAAATTCAGTTTTGGAAAAGGATAGTAAGTTGCATTGAAATGTTTACCCTTGCAACGTTTTGGGTGAAATACAAGAAATCTTCTCCAAAAATAAGCCCTAGCCAAGGCCAGAAGACCTTAACATAGCCAACATTCAGATCGAGTCTCAGCGGAGAGTCTCAAATGAACTGTTGTAGCCCAGATTATTTTTTTGTAAAGTGATATCACTTCATTAATAATCACAGTGGTTTCTTCTGTCACATAAACGACCTTGCAATTCAGTTGCTAGTTAAAATGAGAGGATAAACTTATCTATATTGCAGGTGAGACTACGTCAGAAGGAGAGCTACATTTCCCATAGTTACCGTAAAACCTCTTTTAGAATGCCATCTCTTTTTATAGGCCACCTCTACAGAGCGGCATCCTCTATTTGAAGGCCACATCTAAATAAAAGCCGTCATGGTGGAAGAGTTGGAAAAAAAGAGGTTTTACAGTGTGTAAAAATTAAGCAGTTTACATCAGACTTGAGTCTTCTGATTCTCGTTTTATTTTCAACACACACCCACTTGATTTAATGATTATGGTCTTTAAAAAAATGTGGCTTCTTTAATTGTGTGAATTTGTAGTGTTTCTTTGTGTGCACATTTGAGTTTGTGCACACATACATTGTTCTGTATGTGTATATATTTATTTTCAGGTTCAGATTCCTGTTGCACGCACCCCTCTGCGCTCTCTGGAGGAGATGAAGGCTCTGCTGCAGAAACTAAGTTTTCCACGTTTCCCCTACTCACCCAACCAAAGCGCGGAGCTCTCTTCCACCCTTACCAAAAAGCTGTTCACGCGTGGTCGATCAGCTACCTACTTTCCAAACAGTGCCCTGCAATCCCCCGTCAAGTCTGCGTCACCACCCGGATTATATACTACCATGTCTTTAAACACTCCCCCCTCCCCTGGTACTCCAGACGTGATGTGCAGTGGAGCTTGGGCTGAAGACGTGAAAGACCTGCAGCAGCTCCGAGACTCCAGCCCTGCTGAGACCGATTGTGATGAAGATGATGGTGATGATGAGGAAAAAGGAGAGGAGTTGCTGTATGAGGCTGAGAGCCCAGATGAGGCAGCATTGGTGCAAGCAGCAAAGGCTTATGGGTGCACTCTGCTGGGCCGGTCCCCAGAGCAAGTCCTTGTTGCCGTACCAGGTGCTGGGCCACTTCCCATCCCTCTTCTTCACGTTTTACCTTTTCACTCTGCCCGCAAGAGGATGTCTGTGGTGGTACGGCATCCTCTCACCGGTGAGGTCGTGGTGTACACTAAAGGCGCTGATAATGTCATTTTGGAGCTTGCTGAAGAAGGTATGTGTGAGCAAAGGGTATTGTTTCATTGAGTGATTTATTACTATTATTACAATCTCACAAAAACATTCCTGTGGTTTAAATCATTAAATGAAGCGAATGCATATCTAACTCTCATTGTATGCAAATTATTGTATGCAATATCTAACTCTCATTGTATGCAAATTAATCCTTAAACTGGGACAATTACAAGTTTTGAGATGCAAAGATCTTTAATAATTCCAGAGGAAAATTGTTTTGCTTTAAGTTCTGTTTCTCTGAGAAAGAATGAAATGGGTTAAAAATAAATAAAAGGTGAAAAAGAGTAAAGTAGATTTTTGAATTAAAAAAAATAAATAAATAAAATAATAATAATAATAAGATTGACTTTGTTAGGGGGGGTTCTGAAGGCATTTGATGGCACTATTAAGGGACATCCGAGTACTTATCCATATATGCACAAAAAAGTTGAAAGTCATGTTTCATTTTTGTCCCACTTCTCAATTATTTGCTAATTTGTGTTAGTCTGTTACATAAAGTCTCCAAATCAGTTTAATGTAAGTTTCTGGCTGTGTTGGTGCAAAATTGAATACTTTTCACCATCACAATCAGAAATTAACATATTTTCAAAGCACTGTGTTTGTACATATAATATGCATACATTAGAATATCAAGTTTGATTTTATTAAGTCTGTCCACATCCTGTTGAAATAAATGGAGCCTAACACTAAACTACTTTGTTACAGCCGCAGACAGATTCTCTCAGGATGTAATGGAGCGGACACAGAAACACCTGAACCAATACGCAAGAGATGGACTGCGCACTCTTTGTGTCGCTAAAAAGGTAAAAAGTCCTCTCTTACTTGTGTTGGGAAAAAAACTTTCTAGATACTAATAGGATATTTTTAGAAATATCCTATTAGCACAAACGTTACATGATTTGCCAAGATTCTATTTCAAAATATTAAGCAACTCTGTTGTGCTGCAATAGTGTCTAGTATCACTCTTTTTGTCACAGTTTCTTCTTGTCCTAATGCTGGTTTTGTACACCATGAGCTTTTTCAGAACTCAAAGAAGCAAGAACAGAATCTTTTGAGCTAGTTCAGAATTTCACTAGCTAGACACAGAGTGTCTAGTTTTACGTAATAATAGAAATATTTTTATGTGCAATGTTTCTTCTCCCTCTTGGGTCTAAGTCATTGTTTTTATTGTTTTGATTTTTAATTTAGAATTAAGTATTCATTATGTATGCGAAAATAGCCTTGAACTGAACCCGACCTCGAATTGATATTTTATATTTATATTTTTATTAATTGACAGGTGTTACAAGAATGGGAATATGAAGCCTGGAAGAAAAGTCATGAATTTGCTGAGACAAGCATTGAAAACAGAGAAGAGCTTCTGCTGGAATCTGCCGAGAGACTGGAAACAAACCTTACATTACTGGGTAAGATGGTGAAAGACAATCCATCAAGAAGGCTGGATTTCACAGAATCATTCGCTTCTGACTGACACAGGTGCCACTGGTATAGTGGACCGGCTGCAGGAGGATGTTCCGGAAACAATTGAAGCTCTGCAGGAAGCTGGAATTAAAGTGTGGGTTCTCACGGGGGACAAACAAGAGACTGCCATTAATATTGCGTATGCTTGCAATCTCCTCCGACCCACAGACCACATACTCAAAGCTAATTCCGACAGTAAGGTAAGTATTCAAGATCCAAACCTTATAGACCCCTGAGGGAATTTGATTGCGTTAGTTACAGTTGCTTTGAGATAGAAATAAAATGGATAAGACAAGAAAACAGATTTAGAAAAAAAATATTTTAATAAATATACTGTAAAATAATGCTCAAATTAAAGTTAGCACACAATGGTTTATATGTTGTGATGATAAATATTAATATACAAATGTATCTTGGAGCTATTACTTTACAGATATTGAATTTGGAAATGGAAATAAAAAAGAAGAAATTACACAAATGATACTGATGATTAAATATAGCACATGGATTTGGAGGATGAATATTATATTGTCTATTGACAATGTCATATAAATACAAAACAAAGATTTTACACACAGGGCCTATTTTTATAACCTACGTACATTTTATTTATGTTTCACAAATTAAGTTCCCAAAAGTTTATTTTTGTAAGATTATTTATGTTATGAAATTCTGTTGTCTTATTTCTGCATGTATGTTTTAGATTGTATTGTTTGAAAAAAATTGGATTTTTTGCTTTTTGTGTTTATATGCTTTCTGTAACTTTTTTTTTACTGTCTTAATTCTTTATCTCTTTTCTGACTTGGAGAAGTCTGTAAAGAACTTTCTTATGCTCATTCTTTCTTGAAAATTAAAATTTCTCATTCTCCTTGACACTTGCAAATGCTAGAGAACTAACATTACATTTGTAAAAAGTGGGCTTGTTTGAATTTTTTTATTGCTGGCGTTCTCATTATACGTACTGCTTCTTGTCACTCTCAAGCACATTATCTCTCACATTCTTAAGTGTTTGTCTTGTATATATAGTTTTATGCAACTTGTCTTATTATTTAAAAGTAGATAATTTAGTGTACATTTTTATAGTTTAATCTTCTGTGTTTGAATTATATATGTAATATACCACCTTAATGCAAGTCACAAACAAAAGGATTTCTTTTTGTTTTTTTCTGTCAGGAGGCATGTGAATCTCGATTTGAGGAGTTACAGCACGAGATAAGATGCCACACAAAGTTTGGAGCTGATACTTTGCTTCCTGAACGTGTGCTGGTTATTGATGGCCGGACGCTGGACTTTGCGCTGCAGCAGGAGCTACAGGAGAAATTCCTGGATCTCACGTGCTGCTGTAGGTCTGTCATATGCTGCAGGTCCACACCTCTGCAGAAGAGCCAAGTGGTACGGCTCATCCGGGACAAGCTAAAGGTCATGACCCTGGCTATAGGTCAGTAAATTCGCCAAGAGTTAGTGATGGTCTGTGGTTGAAAGTCGGTCTAACTGAGCCGGGGGATGTTTTTTTTCAGGAGACGGAGCAAATGACGTTAGCATGATTCAGGTGGCAGATGTTGGCATTGGCATCGCTGGGCAAGAGGGAATGCAGGTACAACCAATATATGCGCTAAATAGGATTAGCATATGCTTTGAGTAGCACTCAATAGCAATACCGAGTTGCCCCAAAAAAATTTTTTGACAGTTACTTATGAGCTTAATCTGGCCCTGACCATACTCTCTCTCTCTCACACACACACACACACACACACACGCACACACACATTCCGTATCGGAATAAACGGCTGTAAAGTTTTGTTTTATTGTTCAGTATGTTCATTTTTCCGCTAATGTTGGTCCTTTACAGGCAGTGATGTCCAGTGACTTTGCTCTTTCAAGATTTAAGTACCTGAGAAAGCTGATTTTGGTTCACGGTCATTGGTGTTATTCCCGATTGGCCAACATGATACTTTATTTCTTCTATAAAAACGTGGTGAGTTCCTCATGATCTGTCATATGAGATTAACGGGCTACAGTCACTTGATGCTTTCTCCTCTCTTCTTCTCACTTCAGATGTACGTGAACCTTTTGTTTTGGTACCAGTTTTTCTGCGGGTTTTCAGGTAGCACCATGACCAATTCGTGGGTTTTGATCTTCTTTAACCTGCTCTTCACCTCAGTTCCTCCTATTATTTATGGTATATTTGACAAAGATGTGTCGGCCCAGACTCTTCTGGACTTGCCTGATCTTTACAAGTCTGGCCAGAACTCTCAGGTACAGTACTTTGTTTTATCGTATGTGTTTTTTTATAGAATAGATTTAACATTATATGTAATGCGTAATTCATTTTTAGGCCTACCTTCCCGTTACATTTTGGGTGACTATGCTAGATGCCTTTTACCAAAGCCTGGTCTGCTTCTTCATTCCTTACTTTGTGAGTAATCTGATATTTGCTCTCAATAACATTTTTTTTTTGGTTATTATACTGAATGAGTGGTCAGTTATTTTTGTATTATAAGTAAAATTGAATTTTAATACTGTAAACTGAAACTTCTATTTTTCTGCTAAAGGCATATGCAGGGTCTGATATTGGAGTTTTCTCCTTCAGTTCGCCAATCAATGGCTCTGCTCTCTTCATCATCCTTCTCCATCAAGTCATCGAGAGCCGCACACTGGTACGCCAGCTTAACCGGTCTCTTTCACTTAACCAATCCCAAACAACCAAGTTGTTAAATTAACCAGAGATTTCTTCTGCAACATTATACTTACTGAAATTAAAATCTGAGTGGTCTTATTTACATTTTATCGTAACGCAAAATAGCATGTTTTAATTAAACTTGGACATGATGAGTTTTTGTTTTTGTAGTAAGAGCCTTTTACTATACTGTATATAAAAACCTTTAACATGTGGTATAAAGTAAAATGTGAATATGCATGAGCCAACAAAGCATGGCACAATTTATATCAATATAATGGATCATAATTATCTGTATGTAACTTTTTCTGACTGGTGGTCTTTTGTCATGTTTGCAGACATGGATACACGCTGCTTTGCTGGTTTTCAGTGCCTTGTTCTATTACGTGTTTGTCATTGCGTTCAGCCTGACATGTGTCACATGTAATTCTCCCACCAACCCTTATGGCATCGAGACCAAGATGTTGTCTGAGCCACTCTACTATCTCGTGTGTGGACTTTCCACAGTCCTGGCGCTGCTGCCACGGTAAAATACAGAATACTTTAAGATGAAAAAACCATACTTTAAGATGATTTTGAATACAATTCAAATAGATAGTAACATTTTACATGCTGTTGTGATCACTCTGTTGTAATCCATTTCTGTGAAACTATAAGTTCCTATATGGACTATCTGGACAAAGTTCTGCTTTAATGATAGGGGGAGTTCCACTGTGAAAGTTTGTGCTTGCTTGAAATTGTTTTGTTTTTAAATTATTGAATGCTCGCAAGCGGACACAACCCAAATTGTTGAGGAACTTTTGATGATCACCCAACAAATTATTTATAATTATCACTGCCCATTCAGTCACAGTAAAGGCAAACTATTAACGTATTGTCATTTTGGCACACTCAGTGCACCCACGACATGACCAAAACAGATTGAGAATTCACAAAACTCTTGACTTTTGTCCAGAATATTGTTCCATAAGTTCCAGTAGGAACAGAAGGGGTCAAACTAGGATCTGCCCCGTGCTGATCCCTGGTTTGGTCCACCCACTCAATATAAAAAGTATCATACTATATAATCTATAAAACTCTTATTAGAACAAATATGTTTTTAAATGCATACACCTATTTTGTTTGAGTTTGAGCTGCAACATTTAAGTTTTGTGATCCTAATATCAAATTGGTGATGTCACATTATATCAAAATAATATTTGACAGGAGGTTATACGTGTATTTTCTTAAGGATTTATTTTAATCAGTGGATTTATTCTCTGGAAATTTCACATTACATTACATTTTGAAACCAAAAAGAAAGAATCAGTAGAACGTTTTTTTAAACATACATATTGTTAAATAATAAAGTCACAAGTCTCATATGTTAAACGATTCTAAAGTTGCCCTTAGAAGTTTTGAGCAGCCCTGGGTTGAAGATTAAGCGTGCTGTGCTGATATAACTAAACACTTTGTTTTTATTTTCCATCACAGGATCTTGTTTCGTGTGTTTTGTAACACAATCTCTCCTTCTGACCTGGTGAGAGCCCAGACAATGGACAGACTCAGTCCACAAAACTATTCTACCAGAATAAAGCGATGGAAGGAAAGCAAGGCGGTGTCACAGAGTACCAAAAATATGAGCGTGAACGCAGACGTGCCGCATTTAACTGACTCTATACCACAATCACATGCAGTTATTTCCTGAACACTAACTAATTCTCCTTGACTGGGAATAATAGTCATTGGACTTTTTTTCTCGCACTTTATTTATTGGTCAGTCCTCTGACCAATCAGATGTCAGAGCTGGTTTGATCTGGCCAATGAAAGTGTTTTAAATGGCTCTCTCTGTTCCTGAAATGGGGTGAGTTCCGGTGATCTGTGTTGCAAGTCATTCCTGTCCTGTGATGATCCGTTTACATTTCACATGGCTGTGCCTGTGACAAAAACATCTCCAGCATCACACACGAACAGAAGTGTGTTCAAAACTTGACTTGTGTTTGGTTTTAGAGGTGATGGATTTTGCTGCCGCATTGTATTTATAGCATCTTCACTCAACACTATCACGTGTTGTCACCCGAATCTAATTGTTGAGAATGCAAGAAGACAAACAAGAATAGTCAGTGCATATTTATAGCTCACACTGTTTTGGGTGTAATCTGGATTCTTCATCTCTTGAAATGAACTACAGTAGAAACTACCTACATGCTGAAAGAATATTGTGAAAGTAGTCGATTATAGAATCAAGAGTGTGTATTACAAATGAAATACACTTCCACTTTGAAAGTGACTAACTAAAAATTTCAGTATTTTCAATAAATGTAAAATTATTTTTTTTTGTACTACAGTTCTATTTCATCCCTATCGCAAATGTGAGTTATATACATTTCCCATTATGGAATGACTTGTATTTATAATAAAAAGATGTTTTTAAAAGAAATGTATACTTTGAAATACATTTCCTTTTTTGTATGACGTATGTTAATGCTTATTGCATTAATTTGTCTTAAAGGTTTAAGAACCTACTGAGTGTGGTTAAATAAACTGTTTTATTAATTGTTAAACTGTTAACAACTGTTTTATAACTTTAATAAAGATCATTTGTGTCTTGCTGTTCGTAATAAGATAAATGTAAGCTCTTTCCATTTGAAGGTGTTTTTCTTCGGCTTGGAGAATGCTGTGTGCGTGTGTATTGGCATTCAGGTAAAAGTGGAACCTCAAAAAAACTTTTTTTTACTTACTGTAAGTATGTGGAGATTAACATGAAACAGGCCATGTGATGTGCGTTCGGACTTTCTTCTGTGAAATGAAGAAAAAAAAAGTTATATGCAAGTTGAATACAAACTATTGCTCCTGGACAGTAACTCATTCCCTCTAAGACACAGAAACATAAGAAGTTTGTGCATTTCAGTCCACTGAAGCAGAAACTTAACAGCCTACATATGTTTATGTATCCGGAGTGTATCCGGTGTTTTACTCTTTTAACAATGAAATCATTTTCTATGCTCTGTATTGTTTTTATGTGTTTTTATCGTTTAAGACCGTTAATCTGTGAAGCACTTTGTTTCAACATGGTTGATTTTAAAGGGCTAAATAAACTAAACTAAACAACGTTTACTCCCTAATCTCCTACATTTGTGATTGAGTACTGTACTTTTCACTCCACTACATTTGAATGGACACATTGTTACTTGTTACATTAATAAAGCATGAGTAAAATACAAAATAAAAATCGATATTTTTTTATTGGTGACTTTTTCACTTAAGTATGGTTGTCTGGTACTTCTTACACCTCTAGTTTTAAAATACATAATTACGTCTTTCTCTTTTTCGATTGTTTAGTCTGTGGGAGGTTCCGGGCTACTTCCCTGAAGCGTGAAATGTGCACGAGCTGCAGCTTTCGATTGTAGCAGGGTGTTGTAGTTTTTGTTTACTCGGAAGCGTCAAGATTTGTAATGCTTCGCTAGAATTGCCAGAACAAAAATGTTTTCTTGGCTTGTTTAAGCGGCGCAAGACGTTGATCTGATAGACCGTTTTTAGACCATGAGCGTCGTTAGTTCAACGTGGAGCACAGAAGAAGAAAAGGACGAGCTGGAGTCAGTCAGGTAAACTCAACACTCGTGTAGATTAAAAATTAATACGTATTGTGTAATATGATAATTCTTGCTCGATTTATAGTACCCAAACACTGCGTGCGCGTCATCGAATACGAATAATTGGTCATCATTAGTATCCTTCAAATCATTGCTTCATTCTGCAATCGGTCAGACATAGAAGAGAGGTTTTTAAGTGAAAGTGAAGCAAGTAATTGTGTTAGGGGTTGAAATCACAACATGGCCGTGTTAATGAGTATGTGTGTCCTCTTTCTTTCTTTCCACTGTAGTTGGTATCACTTTGAATTGTCCCGTCATGCAGCCGAGGCTCTCCTCATGTCAAATGGAGTGGACGGAAACTTTCTCCTCAGAAACAGCCGCGAGGGTCCGGAGAGATTTGCCCTATCTGTCCGGTATTACAGTACACCATTTTTAAGTCTTGATCATGGTAGGCCTTGAGTAATCATTGTAATTTTCCTGCAGATTTTCTGATTTCCGTTTCACTTTTTATTTTTGCAGTTCAACTTTTTTGGCATTTAATTTCATAAAATATAAGACACATCTTGTGTGCATTCAACAAATAAATTAGTGTAAACAAGACATACAGTGGGTACGAAAAATATTCAGACCCCCTTACATTTTTCACTCTTTGTTATACCTATTGCAGCCACTTACTGAAGAAAAAAATTTTTTTTTAGATTTATTAAAAAAGAAAAACTGAACTTTAAATTAGGTGCTGTTCGTCATTCTTGAGATGGTTTTACATCTTCATTTGAGTCCCGCTGTGTTTGATTATACTGGACAGACTTGATAAGGAGACAAAACAATTCTGCTGTACTCAAGGTTCCTAAGAGCACAGTGGCCTCTATAATCAGTAAGACCTTCGGGACAAGCAGAACTGTTCCTAGAGCTGGCCGTCTGGCCAAACTGAGCTATCGGAGGAGAAGAGCCTTGGTGGAAGAGGTAAAGTACAACATAAAGATCACTGTGTCTGAGCTCTAGAGATGCAGTTAGGAGATGGAGAAAAGCTGTAAAAAGTCTACTTCACCAGTCAGGGCTTCATGGCAAAGTGGTCCAACGGAAGCCTCTCCTCACAGCAACACACATGAAAGCCTGCATGGAAATAGCTTAAAACACCTAAAGCACTCCAAGATGTCGATAAATTAGATTCTCTGGTCTGCTAAGACCAGAAAGAACGGTTTGGCCATAATTCTAAACAGTCCAAACCAATTCCAACAGTATAGCATTGTGGTGGTTGCATCATGCTGTGGGGATGCTTTTTAGATGAATGCAGCCAAGGACAGGGATATCCTGGATGAAAACCTCCAGAGTGCTCAGGACCTCAGAATGGGCCGAAGGTTCACCTTCCAATGACCCTAAGTACACCGCTAAAATAACCAAGGAATGGCTTCACAATAACTCTGTGACTTCTTAAATGACCTACCCAGAGCTCTGACTTAAACCCAATGGAGCATCTCTGGAGAGACCTGAAAATAGCTGTTCACCGATGACAGAACTGGAGAACATCAGTAAGGAGGAAAGGCCAATTATTCCCAAATCCAGTTGTGAAAAACTTGCATCATTCTCAAAAACAACTCATGGCTCTATTAGGTTATATTTAGGCTATTTAGGCTTGTACTAAATACTGAGCATAGGGTCTAAATATTTAAGACCATGTGATAATTCACTTTTTCTTTTTTTAACAAATCTGCAGAAATTTCACAACTATGTGTTTTTCTGTCATAATGGGGTGCAATGTGTATATTATTATTGGCAAAAATGAACCTAATCTGATATTAGCAAATGTCTGTATTATAACAGAGTGAAAAATTTAATGTTCTGAATACTTACAACGTACCCATTGTAAAACCCAGCATCCTAAACTAATAAATGTAATTTTAGTCAATAATATAACAAGGTTAACTTTAAATTGTTAACTTTTTTACATTTATTTTTTTAATAAAAATCTTTTATCTTTTATGTTGCTTTTGCTTTCATATTCTCTAGAACAGTTGCTAAAATTATCACTGCTTGTGGTTCAGTGCACGATTGTATCCGGAACATGTGTTTTAACTGCTATTTAATTTGTGTACGATGATCTTGTTCAGGGAAATTGATCTAAAAATTAATAATGTCCAAGTGCTAAAAAATATCTTCCCTTGTTCATAGAGCAAAGGATTCGGTCAAGCACTTTCACGTCAGAAGGCAGGGCGGCCGATATTCCTTTGGCTTCAGTGTGTTTTCATCCCTCCAGGACTTCTGCAGCCACATGGCCAACCAGCCACTCCTGGGCAGTGAGACGGGTGAGCGTTCACAATCCTCCATTTCATATCACACACAGTCAGTCATGCTGCTTCCTGTTTTGTGAAAAAGGAAACTTGATTGTACTGCGGTCTCCATACCCGCGCATGGTGGAAGAGCCGTCCATATATGAGACCGTGTGCGTGCACGCGGCCATGCGGACAGGCCGGAATGAGCAAGACCTAGTGCCTACTGCTCCAGCGGTACTAATAGTCTTGTACTAAAATTAACATGTTGTCTTTGCTGTTATAAAATGTTTGCTGTCTGTCTGTTCTAAGTTGGGCACAAAAGAGGGATTTCTGACTAAGCGAGGAGCAGTTGTCAAGGTAACACAAATCAACTTTATTTATACAGCACTTTGCATGAACCAGAATTAAAACCCAGATAGTTGCTGGCCAACATAATATTTGCTTAATAACAAAATCAGTCAGTAATTGCCATATACAAACATACAAGGGACAACCTCCAATGAGGAAAGGAGAAAAGAAGCATTAAACAACAAATAATTCCAAAATTACAATTGAGATATAATAGGAATTAACTAGAGTAAAAAAATAAAAGAGCAAAAAAAAAAAAAAAGTAATAGGATATGGTATATGATTAAATATTTTCTGAAGATGGGTAGATTACAGCATTAATCTAATGGGTAGATTACAGCTATACAGGCCTTTTAAAGGAAATCCAGACATGAGCTAATTTGAGTTGTTTATTTATTTGTTCCGGGCAGAACTGGAAGCAGAGATGGTTCACACTCAGCAGATATGAGCTTAAATATTTTAAGGACACATTGGTAAGATTGTTTTTTCACTGAATGCTATAGGAGGAAAAAGTGTATTGCTACAGATTGAAATCCGTGTAGGTTGTGGATCCCATTCGAACCCTGGACTTGACGTCGTGCTCTGCGGTGCAGTTTGATTACAGTCAAGAGAAGGTCAACTGCTTCTGGTGAGAGGAATTTCCACTTTTTATTACAGTTACTTACCGGTGTAACAGTACAAGTATTCTTTTAGTCAATATGTTATACTGTATTATAACCCAATTTTATTATAACAGGAGAATATATTAAAAACCCATTGAGTTCAATTGGCTGTGGCTCAATCAGTAGAGCTAGTGATCGCAACACAAAGGTCACAGTTCAGTACTCAGAGATTGCATTTCAATATGTTCCATATCTATGAAGTTGACTTGAAGAGACTTGAAATGATCATTTTAAGAAGCATCTATGCCGTAACGGCGGTTTCTACATATGAACCATCTGTAGTTGTCCAGCCGTAAAGCTGCTTGCTGTTTTTGCCGGATGCATCTGCAGCATTGATGTGGTACACAGTCTAAGTGGAATGAGTAAAGACTGTACAGTATATCTTCATTTAGTCATTATAAAATTTAATTTGAGTTGTAATAATATACGCACTATAAAGTTATAATGTAGCTATAATATATTTACATGAAAAGATTTGTAAACTAAATTATATATACGGTAAAAATTCCTGAATATTGAGGAAGTTAAACATTTTACTTCCCGTTGTCCATCCAAACAATTAAAACGGGAAGTCTTACTTTTTAACAGCCAAGCAAAAAGAAGAGGGCAGTTGTGGTCCAATAGAGCAGAACTTGCGACCAAAATGTTACCGGCTTTAATCCCGGACTGTCATGGTACCACAACTAGTGTCCTTGAGCTGATCTGTTCCCGTGTGTGTGTGTGTGTGTGTGTGTAAATACATTTTACTGTTTAGATGTGTCAAGTGCATCATGATGTTTAGACCAGACATAGCCACTTTCCTTTATTTAGTCTTTCACAATGCTAACAATCCTTCCGGAATCCTGTTGTTCCAATAGCCTCGTCTTCCCGGAGAGGACATTTTATCTGTGTGCAAAATCCGGCACGGAGGCAGATGAATGGATCAAAATACTGCAATGGAAACTGGTAAGAGGAACTGGAGTGTGTCATTTCTTTATAGCTGATCCCTTCTTCCCTGCACTTCCAGTCACAGTTGAGGAAGGGGCGAAGGTGAGAAACTGAAAAGCAAACTGAAGAAAGAACCAGACTTGTTGTTTTGTGTAAAACAAAATGAAGATGAATGACTGAAGAACTTTTCAATGGATGTTGTGTGAGACAAACCGCATGAACAACAACAACAACAACAAGAACAGGAACCTTGCTAGTGGCAGAAAATAAATTTGAACAGATGGTTTGTTGAAATTTATGCTGGTCAGCTTTTTAAGCTTCAGATTTTGTAGTTTTCATATTTATATTTTTAAACTATTTTTGTATTTATTTTCTATATGCTCAGCATTTTTTTCATGAAGTTCTGCTTGTGCAATGGTTGAGTAATTCTGCAGTAAAACAGCTCTTTGTAATTAAGCGTTTGTAAATAAAAACAACCTTTGTAATCCAAAGCATCACATGAATTTATTATCCAGATGGAGACATTCAAAATAGACATACAGCATCAAGACAACTCGACAAAAAACTACTACTACAGCCAGCCAATATTATGAGTGTGTGTGATTAACTAAAACACAATAACCTGTATTTTTACATGATGATTCTTGAAAGAATCAAGCTACTTCCACCACCTGTCTTAATTCTTCAATTAAAGGTACCAGCTCCTTCTCCAGGCTGAATATCAAACCTGAGAAGGGAAGGAAAGTATTACTTACAGTTGTTAGAAATTAGAACTAGACGATGAATCACATTGCAATCGTGAGAATGTGTGATGCAAAATGCTGTGATTCAATTGAGCTTGTGTGGAAACAGTCAGAGAACAGTCTGGTCACTGTGTGAATGAAAAGCCAAAAGAAAGATTTAGGTAAATTTGAAAAACACATTCCTGAATAATGTTATACGTGTGTCTATTTTGTATTGTCTTATATTGATGAAAAGATTTTAGAGTAAAGCATTTAGTTATGTTTATTTGTTACTTTTTAAAAGCAGTTTTCAAAATCCTGGCTGTTCTTCTCAAAAACAATTCATTTTCTTTCCATTTTCATACCTCATTAGAAGAAAATATTCAAATTGTGCAGTTATCCTTATTAATAATATAAACAGTATTCTCAACTCCATAAGACACTCAGTTTTTAGGTGAGGTGTGTTTTTTTTTTGTTTTAAAAATATTTGAACCTGAATTCTGAATATTCACCATATGGAAATCTACCATGTCCCTCCAGGGAGATCACCGCAGAACACAACTCTTTGCTATCACAGCGGAGCACTGGATTTGTACCGATCAAAGCAAAGCAGAACAGAGAACTGCACTTTGTGTTTATAATTTAAGAAAATATTTTACACTATAACTTCAGATCTGCCTGCAGGCCTCCTCACAACAATTTAAGTGGACTTTTTTGTATTCGGTCCATAAGATGCACACACTTTTCACCACACTTTAGTTGGTGGGTGGGTGAGTGTGTCTTATGGTGAGAAAAAGGTGTTATATGTTTACTCTTTGTTGGGTTAGGGTTAGATAACCATTGATGTAGCTCACCTGTGTTTGCATTGCTACTGGCGATGAAACTGATGACTAAAGGCAACCGGTTGAACTGTACAATCTACCAAACACAAAAGAGCATAGTGTGAAACCAACTCAGAATGGGTTTCCAGGCTGAAAGACTGGAACGGTACCTGGTATGTGTTGTAGTAGCAAATGATGCTCTTGTTTTTGGACAATCCCAGCTTGCTGCCCTGGTCGGTGGCCAGGGCAAAGGTGGACAAAAAGGCCGGTCGCAGGGCATATTCAGGGGCATTGTCGTTGGCAACTGTAAGTGAAAAAAAAGATTTGACTTAACACACAAACTACAAACATGGAGAAATGATCCGGAAGCAGCACCTTTGATTACAGGAACGCCGTCTCGGTCCGTCACCACTATAGCGTGAAGACCTTCAACACTGAACACACATTTATAACAGGAATTAAAACGCGAGAAATGGTCAAATAGCCAAATAAGTAGCGTTTACCTTGGCAACTGTTTGTACAAAAAACTCCTGAGATTCTGCAATGTTTTAAAGAAAAACAATCACTGGATGAGTTTAATGAAAGGTTCGCGTTTACTTACATCCGCCATATTCATGAGACTAGATGTGCATCAAACCCCTGCAGCAAAAACACAAACGTTCTGATTAGTCAGAGAACAAACTAATCTCAGAGAGCTTTTCACAGCTCGCCTTGATTTTAAACAGTTTGCGGTTTGTGCCACTTTATGTCTACATACAGTCCAGTGTGTGTGGC
>SOMO01000062.1:935303-1012431 GCA_028128575.1 Paedocypris carbunculus
AATCTAATTAATGACGTCTTAGTAACCTAGTAAATCAATTATTGATAGGCTGATATAAGTTTGATTTCTATATTAAAAAATAAAAATAATCTGACCATTAAATGGTTTAATCTAAACTTCAAATGTAACACACAGCCCACACACAAACGCAAAAAAGTTCTGAAAATAGTATGTTGGAAAATTTGCCCCCATAGCCCAATAAACCCAAACATTTATTAGATGTTTGGAATGAAAAGCCAGCTTTTCGGATTAGAACAAAACAAGGGTTTCTTCAGTTCTGACAACCCAAGCAGAAAACCTAATTAAAGAACATAATCCCACCCTTTCTTTTCCAACCCTGCATTCCCACCGGCTTCCCAGAAACGTACAGACCTCCTAAACCCAACATTCTCTCAAGCACACACACAGTTTCATGTCTCATCCAGGAGAACTGATGGAGTCTGGACTTTAAATTCCCTGGAGCTGCATGACTTTGTTTAAACAGATGCGGACGTCAGAGACTAAATCGGGGGCATTTGATTATTTGTGATATAGAGATGGCGTCTGGATTTCTGAACTCTTCTCCTTCTGCAGTTTCTCCTTATGAAGAAAAAAGTGCCTTCTCACAAACAGAACACAACATTGTGGCTGCATATCTCATCACCGCAGGTAAAGTGGCTGTGATTTAATCTAGATGGTCGACTCTTGCCTTCTATTGGTCTCCAGCAATTATTGTACTTCTGGGGCCTTGAAACTATGTTTTCAAGCATTCCTTGAACTTGACATTTATGGCTTCAGCCAAGCATGTGAAGTAACCAGCAGAGTGTCTGTAAAACGGGAAACTGAAAGCTTAGAATGTTTTGAATAGACGTGAAGTATGTGTGAGACAACGTCTGTATGTCCGCAGATGAATGTTGACCGTCTGTCTCTTTCCTCTCCTGGGACAGGAGTGATCAGTCTGTCCAGCAACATAGTGGTGCTGCTCATGTTTGTGAAGTTCCGAGACTTGCGAACTGCCACCAATGCCATCATCATCAATCTGGCCTTCACCGACATCGGTGTAGCAGGGATCGGTTACCCTATGTCTGCTGCTTCGGACTTGCACGGAAGCTGGAAATTCGGTTACATGGGTTGCCAGGTGTGTTGCCTGATCACTGGTCGTAGCCATCGTCATTGTAAATTATTTCGATTGATCTGTTTGTTTTTTACAACTGCATTTCCACCGCCTATGAGAGCAATTTATGAATCAAATTAACTAAAAACTTGAGATCCAACACAATACCAAACTATATTGTAAGAAGTTTATAATTCAGTGTGAGGCCTTGTTTGTTAGAGTCACATGGCCAAAACCAGCCACAAATGTCTTCTTAATGTCTTTTTCTGGTTGTAATTATTCAGATTTCAGCATGCTCTTGTGTAAAAAGTAAACCGTCAACAAACAAAGCCAACAAACCTAAACTCATTCAAAGAAATAATTACACTGCCTGCATGTAGCAACAAATCTGAGAAATGTACAAAACAAAGCAGAAATGTTGAAAAACTATTTCAAATGATCACTAAACTCTGTTTTGCAGACCAATTTGTTTTGTTTCCACAATACTGGTACAAGTAAATGTAGATTTGGCTGAGAATTGATGAACTTGTTTGATATGCTCGAGGCTTCATTATGAACAAGTTAAATATATCTGCTTTTTACTATAACACATTTAAATAAATAAATATTTGTCGACTCTGTGTTTTAGATCTATGCTGCCCTAAACATTTTCTTTGGAATGGCTAGCATTGGTCTGCTCACTGTGGTTGCCATTGACAGATATCTCACAATATGTCGACCTGACATAGGTAAGTCATACTATTACAGGAAAGAAACATGTAAGAAATTATGTGAAAATCAGAACTGTATAAAATATAAGCGTTTTATATGAAAACTTTGGTTAGTAATATGTGTTTGCTTCAGGACAGAAACTGACGACAGTGTCATACACTCTTCTGATTGTGGCTGCCTGGCTGAACGCTGTGTTTTGGTCCGCCATGCCCATCATCGGGTGGGCCGGATATGCCCCAGACCCCACCGGAGCCACCTGCACCATCAACTGGAGGAACAACGACGCGTGAGTGCCCACTTTATAAGACGTTAAAAAAAAACAGTTCAACCTTCAGACATTTTAACCTGAAGGGAGAATCCAAAATTCTAGAAATGTTATCCATCAAATAGACAAATTGAAAACTACTTAATTAAAAATAAAACATCAAGCAAAACCTTGAATGGAATGTCATGCTATTCTTTGTCTTAGGTCTTTTGTGTCCTACACCATGACTGTGATCATAGTCAACTTCATCATTCCACTGTTGGTCATGTTCTACTGCTACTACAACGTCTCTATGACGGTTAAGAGGTACAAAGCAAACAACTGTCTGGACAGCATCAACATGGACTGGTCTGACCAGATGGATGTGACCAAGGCAAGCAACAACATGGCTACCATTACTTTGTTGAATCAAACAAGATGTTGCCTTATTCACTGTGTTTTTTAACAGATGTCAATTGTGATGATTGTGATGTTTCTGGTTGCCTGGTCTCCGTATTCCCTTGTTTGTTTGTGGGCATCTTTTGGAGACCCCAGAAAGATCCCCGCTGCCATGGCCATAATTGCTCCATTGTTCGCCAAGTCGTCTACATTTTACAATCCCTGCATATATGTCATTGCCAACAAGAAGTAAGACTTTTAGTGTTTATTTTGTGCTTTGCTATAGGTGACAGATAGTGCCGTCTATCTGTTACGTGGAATTTATAAGTAGCAAGAGTAGTTTTGTAATTACTTTAAGGTGCTTAGGTCCTTTGTGACTTAAAAATCTCAGATTTTCAACCAATCAGATTCAACCTTTCAAGCATTAAGTCATCCCACCCACTCTCTTACCCAATCACATCAACAGCATTAAACTGCCAGCTAGGCCCACCACGTTTCCTTATGTACTAATCTCTATTTACAATATATTTAGCTTAGCACTTGACATAACATGTCAAATTTGAATGCATTAGGCCAAAAACAAATATAGAAAGGGGGATTGTTGTTCATTCCCAAAACCATTAAACCCTGTACATTTTACAATTCTGCTCCGTGCTAATTTGTATTTGCTGATGGCTGCAGGTTCAGAAGAGCTATCATTGGAATGTTACGATGTCAAACACGACAGAGAATTACCATAAGCAACCAGGTTCCGATGGCGGCCTCTACGTCCCCGCTCAACCCCTGAATGTGAAGATTCCATGTTTGGGGAAGAAGAAATTACTCAGCGCTGGACGCTCAGATACACCAACATCAAGGTGATAATATTTCAAGACAAGATATATTTATGTATAAAATAAAAATCTGTCCATTGTGATTGACTTCCAGTGATGTTGTTGTGATGTCATTCATGCAACTTGTATGAAACGTTTGAGGATTTGATGTAGGCAATACTAAAATAAACATTATACTGTGTGTGTGTGTGTTTATCTGGTTTCACTTATTGAATAGTTTTATGACTCTTCACTGAGTTTAGGATTTTTTTTAATGAGTTTAAAAGTACCAGGCATCTAAACTTTACAAAAACAATTGTTTCATCTCACATTTTTACAAAGATTTTCACATGTGTTTCAATGTTAAATAAAATAAAAACTTCTACAATGTACAGTGTCTTAAAACTCAAACAGCCATCAATGGATATCAAATCTCGGCAACAAACCCAGAACGTTTTCATCAGCGTCTCCTAACACAATATTTCTTTTCTAGCAGCCCTGAGTGATTTATTGATGTTCTGTGAGAAAATGAACATGATAAAAAAAACGGTGTTGGAAAAACTAGCCAGCTTTAGGAACATTGATATCCAACCAGCCCTGGATCTCATCCAGATTCCTGCGGATCCATTCAATGTTGTTCCTCACAGTCTCTAGTGCCTGTTTCCTGGACATCTCACCAGCACCAGCATTTGGGTTCAGTCTAAAAAAGTGCTCCATCTAGAAAAAAAACATTCACAACTTTTGGTGAACTTTGCAAAAATCATTGATTTAGACATGTAAGACTTCATGCTTTCCTTGGGAATCAAACCCCTAACCTTTAGTGTTGCAAACTGAAAACCAACCATACTTGAGTAAAAGTAGGGAAACCATTAATGTAAAAAATACTCCATTACAAGTTGCAAGTCACAAATTCCAAGAAGACTTGAGTAAAAGTCGTAAGTGTCCAATTTTAAAATATTCAACGTGTACTATATTTGTACTTGTACAAAACGTGTGCAAGAAATGTGAAAAACAAGAAACCTTAATTATGAGGTTTTATTTCCTTATATTAGTCCTTTAAATTGTTGAGAAGTAAAAAGTACAAATATTCAATCAAAATGTAGTCAAAGAGAGAAGAAGTTTCTTATATTTTTCATACTCAGTACAAGTACTAAGTAGGCAAAAAACAGGTAACAAAGTACATTTACTCAAGTACTTTACACAAATGTTTAAACCTGCATTGGAAATGTGGATGGATATTAAAAACACAATAAAAGTAAGCAGCTGTAAGAGAGTAAGAGAGATCAGTATGGTGATCAAACAGGCGACCAAAAAGCAGGTTTGAATCCCAGATCGGCAGGTAGCACAACTGAGTGTCCTTGAAAAAGACCACCTGTCGCCATAGTTTAACATTGACCACTGCTCCGGGCTTTTGTGTACACGTGTTTACTTCACTGTGTCTGTATACATATATGTTGGGATGTACCAGAGGTGACTACTTTCTCTCTCCTGCCAGTTTCCGTATTTGTGTTTTACCTTCCAGAGCTGCAGGTCGCTGTTGTAGGCGGTGGTAATCCTGGAAGGCAGACGGCCCAGGTTTCTGTCATTGATAGTGAATCTGAAACAAACATACAGAAAGTCCTTTACCTGACCTAACACATATGCACTGTTTGTTATGTGCATCTGCGGGATCAGCGGACCTGTTCACAAGGTAATCCCAGTTGAGCGTGACCCAGTCCCAGGCCATGGTTTTTCCCTTTATGTTTCGCGAAACATACTGGATTAAAGTGAAAACGTCTTGACTTCTAACAATGTTTTCATTTTTACAAGCCTCCAGCAGTCTGTTTGAAAAATCACAAGAAATGAAAAACATTACAACAAATGTTTTTTTTCACTTGACACACTCGTGTAATTCTTAGACAGTACAAACAACATCAGAATCAGGGGAAAGAATTACCGGTATATAAATAGGGCTTTTTGAAGGTGTGTTGCTTGTGTGCGTGCGTGTGTGTGTGTTTTACACTTGACACATACACACTGTATTTTAAGTAAGACTTTCAAATAAACTGGACTGATTTATCAATGCAATGAATAAGAAAAATAAACATTAATTTGGGATATTGCACCTATTAAGCAGATGAACATCTTCAACCGAGGCCAGGCCATAGAGCAGTTTATCTTTCTCCTGTGCAAGAGTAGCAGACAAATATCTCTGGAACATGATTTCCCAACTCTTCTCCGATCCGTCGTTTTTCATTCCATAACGGTAAACCAGAAGTCGCAGGTTAACAGGAACGCTACTGCTCCACACACAAACAAATCATTTATCATAAAATTGTTCCTAACATCCTGTATGCATGTTATTACCTTATCGTTTCATCAATCCAGCTCTTGAAAATCTCAGAGGCTTGTGTCAGAGTATCCTTATCATCCATTTGACATGCAAGGCCCAAAACCGTTTCTCTCAACAGCCTGCAAAGAAAAAAAAAAGACAGATGCACAAATACACATATATTCTGTATTTGTATAAAAACATGTGCAAAGTCCAGATATGTTCAAAGTAATCTTGTTCTGATCAAACTTCTCACCTTTGTGTTTGTGTTCCCTCATCGTTCCACCCAAGACTTCTGGCTATCTTCTGCACATGGCCTCGGAAGAGTTTCTAAACAGACATGAAACAGGAGATACAGCTTTTGTAACTCCTCACATAAAAAAAAATACATGTGCTTTAAAAGTTTTGGCAGCCAACCTGGAATTTGAGATATATCTCAGAATGATCTGTCAGCATTTCTCTCAAGTAGGAGATAGAAGTTGACACACGATCCCATACAATGTACTCAGTTTCGTTGGACAGAAATCCTATTAAGTCAAATGCGCTTCCATAATTGACAATGTCAGCCCTGTCAACACAGCAAAAAACTGCATCACTAAAGGTCACCAAAGGTCACAAGAAATGTTTTGATATGAGTGGGTAATGTTAAGCTGGAACACATTTGTCAACTCACCGTCCAAAAGCAAATATATCATCAATGTAGCTGCTCCTGTCAGTTGCATCATAAACCTATAGGTGTCAGACAATTGTTGATGTGTGAGGGTTTAGCTATGAAAAACACACAAACTTGTACCTGATGATCGGTTAAAAGTTGCTCGGCAATCACATTCCACATCTCCTCTTTGTGATTTACTCTGAAGAAACCCATGTGGTCTTTGTTGACTTTGATGAGACCGTCAGTGGCAGGGGAGTAATTAATAATGACCTTCTCTGAATAAACATCAGTACAATAAATCACACTGAAGTCTCGCAATAACACCACAACTTTTTAGTCACCTGAATCCTCCTTGTCAAACAAGATGGAGCTGTTTTGGGAATTCAGGGAGCTCCATTTCACAGGAATTGTCCATTTGTAGCTGCGTGAATCATTGAAAAATACTTTTTATTAAAAAAAAAAAAGAATACAGTGATTGTTGCAATCTGCTCCTCAGCTCCTGCTGGAGGTTGAGGGGGGAAGCGACTGGCAGCCTAGTTACACACAGGCAGATCGTTTTCCTCCGCGACAGGTGAAGCCAATCACTGAGCTACTTAAAAAAGCAGTCATGGAAAAATAGCTCTCTGCTGGTCAAACTCATGTATCATTTGAAATTGTCTTCTTCTCATTTAAACCTTGCTTTGAAATCACTGCCGTCATCTGTGTGACAGTGACAGTGATAAACAGAATTTTACAATTAAACATTTTCCAGAAGCATTGATTTATGACACGCACGGGTCAACACAACTTTGAAGTCTTCAGGTTGAACTTTGAACAAGGTTAACAAAATCAAACTTTGCCAAACTAATTGAAAATCTCATTTTTGATACTTCTAGGACTTCTTCTTCAATTTTAAAAGCAATGAAAATGCTCTATTCTTCATTATTACGCTAAAAAAACGTATACTTTGTTGTTTTTTCTTACTATAAGCTAAAAACAACTTTTACTTTCATGTAACTGTCATTTATTTTATTTAGATATGTAACACAGAAGTCTTTGTTCTTATTTACTGAAAAGAACAGACACAAAGGTGCAGGAACAAATGACGACATGCTTTGTGATCTTACGGACCTTGATGAATGTTTCTATAATAAATAAAATGGCAGTTGTGTGAATATGGTAATAGAACGTCTCACCCGAGGGGTGTGCTGGGCTGGCTGGGGTCCGCATTAGGGTCCAGTAGAAACCTGCTCTGGCTGAGTTTAGCTTCAGTGTCTGTGGTGGTCAGGCTGAGCAGGGGATAACCCATCTGCTTCGTCCAGGTGTCCATAATGTCCGCCACAGGTAAGCCACTCTCCTATGACACATGGATAATTCAGAGTTCTGAGTGAATATCTCATTAATGATTTTAGAAATTTCATCCATCAATGTTACTTACATCAGCCAATGCCTTCCAAAACTCTGCTGTCTTGGCGTTCTGGAAGCGGTGGTTTTTGAGATATCGCTATTGAGAGAAACTGGTAAGATTGGGAGACTGAGCTGAGAAACGAGCTTAAAATGAAAAGGCCTTTACTCGACATCCATTCCGAAATGTGTCTCGGCCAAGTAGATCTTCAAGCATTCGCAAAATGGAGGCTCCCTGAAACACATCATCAAAACAATGTCAAAACAATAAATGTGAGATCAGTGAGTCAGAATCATTGTACCTTATTGTAAGAAATGGCATCAAAGACAGATGTGATCTCAGCTGGGCTGGACACGTCCACAATAATGGGATGCGAGGAGAGTAAAGCATCATCGACCATCACAGGAAATACATCATTGATAAGCATGATGTCACGCTGAAAACACAGATCCGTAAAAATACAGATGAGTGCTGTTGAGAAATTATTTAGCACGCACAGCATATTATCTATCTGTCTATCTAACCATCTGTCTGTCTATCTGTTCATCTATGTCAGTTCATTTGTTCATATCTGTCTGCCTTCTATCTGCCTGTCTGTTTATGGATCCGTTAATGTATCTATCTGTCTGTCTGTCTGTCTGTCTGTCTTTCTTTCTCTACCTCACCCGACATCTGCCTTGCTCTCTCTTTCTCATCTGTCAATTCATGAATCAATCTGTATTTTTTTTTTTAATCTCTATTTTTAATAAAAAAAAAGAAAAATCACCATTCCCCAGTCAGTCTCAGCTTCTTCCACTCCCACGTATTCAAAAAAGCTGGCAAAGCCCTCGTTCAGCCACAGGTCGTCCCACCAGTCCATGGTCACAATATTTCCAAACCACTGCAGAATTAAAAAAAAAAACAGCTTCTTTAAGTTCAGACATCTAAAACCTCATTGCACAACTGTGCATTTAGTTTTATCTTGTAGTTGAAAGATTTTTCTGTTTTGAATAGATTAATAGATTACTATTATAAGACCTTTATTATAATAGATCACTTCTATATGACGTTGTTTTTGTATGTTTTGATTGAACCAATTACACCCTTTTATTGTCTTTTTGAATCCCACCTTCTGAGAATCTACCTGTAAAAGACAATCTTATCAATGAACAACTGTCTTATCACTGACTGTGATCATTATCTGATAAAACAATGCATGAACAAACGTTCGAAAAAGCCTAGTGAATGAGTACAGATATGATTACAAAGTGCAATGTTTATGGCACTTCTTTTTCACTGTTAGTCTGCGAGTCCTCACATTGAAAATACAGGGAACTTTAAACCGAGATACTGTACATGCTCAGCACATGATGTTCTGCCAAGACTCTTTCTCACATGTGAGGAAAAAACCATGCTCCTCACTATCTGTGATTAGTGCACGTGGTAATGACTTCTGAGTAGAGAACCAGATCAGACTTTGTATGACGACACGGTTCTGTTAAATGTATTCTTCTTTTTTTAAAAAGATGATTTATAAGGGTGCATTATGTTTCTGAAATATGCTGTCATATATAAATAAAAATGTAATATTGTTTGGTTTATTGAAACAAATCTTTATACTGAAATAGCTAAAAGACAGACAGACAGACAGGAAAACACACACATACACACACACACACACACACACACACACACACACACACTTAAGCAAACAAACTGAGACAAACAGACTGAAACACAGGTACCTAGACAAACTTAGACAAAACAACACAGGTACAAACACACACACACACACACACACACACACACACACACACACACACAGCCTGCCCACACTTCCTTTAGAATTATATGATTTAACTTTAAAATCCACTTAATCTTAAAATACATTTATTTTTATGCAACATAATGTCTGTACTAGGGAGTTTATAACCTGGTGCACAAGCTCATGTGCGATGACACTGGCCACTCGCTGTTTATTGATAGAGGAAGATTCCTTCTCATCGAACAGCAGATTGGTTTCTCTGTAAGTGATCAATCCCCAATTCTCCATCGCTCCTGTTCCAAAGTCTGGGATGGCTATCTTATCTGAAACCACAAGCACACCATCAGCCCATCTACATGCAAGGGAAGGTCTTGATTCAACAAGAAAGAGTATCAATAAAATAAACATAATACAGCCTCACCTAACTTTTGTATGGAATACTCCATGTCAAAATACTCCTCAAAGAAATCGAATATGACTTTGGTGACATTCGCAGCATAGTGTGCAGTTGCAAGCTGCAGCGGCTGAGCATAGATCCGCAGCTTATGAAACGCAGGACACAGGCCATCAAGAACAGAAAGACATACGTACGTACGTACGTAAAGACAGATTGACAGACAGACATATATGGAGAGACTAACTGACAGACAGACAGACAGACATGAAGATACTAACAAAGCAGCATACATATATGCATTAAGACAGACACAAAGACGGATAGATAGATATATAGGCAGACAGACTGACAATGCAGCATAAATACAGCATATGCAGACAGACAAACACACAGACTACAGGCAGACATGAAGACAGATACAAAGGTTGATAGATAGATAGACTTAAGAGGTTTTAGATGTCTGAATTTAGACAGACAGACAGAAAGACACAAATATGGATAGATAGATAGATGGATGGATGGATGGATGGATGGATGGATGGATGGATGGATGGATGGATGGACGGACGGACGGACGGACGGACGGACGGACGGACGGACGGACGGACAGACAAATAGATAAATTTAGTAGAAAACTCACTGGAATTCCTCTTTTTGATTCTCGCTCCACAAATTCAAACTGATGCACAGCAAAGCAAACCAAGTAAGTGCTCATCTTCACTGATTTTACAAAAGACGTTTTCATTTTCACATCTGAAACTTTTTCCAATTTCTGAAAGCCAAAAAGAGACAGGAAGTGTTGAGGAGACAGGAAGAAGATTATTTTGAGTGATTCTAAGGGAAGGCACCTCCACAGGCATGTTGGAGAGAGCTTCATAGGCGGCGTCGTGAGTGATGGAGATGGTGTAGGTGGCCTTTTTGTTGGGCTCATCGAAACAGGGGAAGGATTTACGAGCATCTGTAGGCTCATGGTCTGTTGCTGCAATTTTCCTGTAAAAAATTATATGGAAAAATTTGATTGACTCGGTCAGCAGATTTCAGAGACGTCTGCGGAATTCATTTTTGCCATATTTAAGTATTCATGGTTAGAGAGGAAGCTGTGTGAAACTTTAACTTTATATTATAGAGAACAGTATTTCATTACAGTTTTATTGTTTTACAATTGACTGTGACTCAAAAAAATCAGATCACGAGAGTTATTCAAATAACCAAAAAAACTAAAACTCATGTCACTCATATGAGTTGTCAAAATATGACAATTGAAGGCACTGCTGTTCAAAAACAAATGTAATACAAAAGTGAATAAAATGGTTAACACGCACACACACAAACACACACACACACGCAAAAAAACAAAGTGCAAATGTTTTAAATGCTTTTTATCGTTAAACTCTAAATTAAAATACCTAGCATTGAGGTTTAGCATTTAGCATTGCTTTTTTTAACATTGCCACCTGTGTTGAGATGACGGTTACCATGAGTCACCATGGACCAACTTTGTGCCCTTGGTCGTGATTTTCATGTACACGCATACCTGATAACACCTTTCTCCTGATATGTTGTCCTGTAGAAGCCAACTAAGGAGCCATTGAGCCATCCCTGGAAGTCAAGAGTGAGGATGTAGTGCTCATCTGTGCCTGACGCTCCCAGTTTCTCTGCTGCCTCCACCACCAAATACTCCTGAGGTTTGTACTCGAAACATTCCTTCACTTTCAGTAAAGTCCGGCCGGATTCACCACTGCGCTGTAGGGAAGGAACGGCAGTGACAAAAGTCTCTCGGATGTGGAGCCATAGGTGTGTGGTGGGCTGTGACAGGGTCAGATGGATGGACACACTCCCAGTGTAGAGGTCCGTGTCGAGGTCAGGCTCCAGATGTAGATCATAATGGAAGGGTGTGATGAAGTCAGGCAAGCGGAAGTTCTTCCAGCCTCCATCAGTCCTGTTGGATGGTTCACAGGGACCCCTGTCAAACCCGGGTGGTGGGGATGTCGGTGGCTCCTGGGAGGTTGAGGGCGACGATGTCGGCTTGGTTTCTTCTTCTGATGATGAAGACTTCTGGCTCAAACCAACCCCGAGTCCTACAGCAACACCTGTCACTATGACAACAGCGCAGATGATGGCAGCATGTTTACCACGAATAAAATAGCGCTTTTCCTTCTTTTCATATTCCAGACTTTCCATTGTCCCTACTCAACAAACCCGCAACTCTCACAAGGATTCACTCACACTCTCTCGATCTGTCCAAAGAGAGAAAACAGCTGGATTCTGAAGTGTGGGAGGCACAGAAGTTAAAGCAGGAGTGGAGTTTCTGCAAAGTGTCACTAAACTGAAGTGTGTTTCATACACGAGGGGCTGAACATTGTACCGCCCTTCACTTAAAACGTAAATCAAGCCTGGGTAATCAGCAGTCAAAGTAGAATCACCACGAGCAGACACGGAGAGGGAAGGAACGGTGAGAAAAGCCTGTGTGAATGCGTGTTCTGGAGGTTTACAGCAGGAAAGCTGGGGAATGTCACAGAGCTGTGTCAGTTTCAATAAGCAAACAAATTAAACCTCTTACCATGTGTTTTCAAAAGTTATAAGTCAAAGTGTTCAAAATCCCAAGATTTAAGGAGGAAATGCTGTGGCTAGTGATTGCTTATTGGAATGTGCAATGTCATGAGTAATGATTAGTTACAAATGTATAACTTTTTAAAGTTTTTTTTTCCCATGCATGCATTGTTTTAAATATTGCAGTTTATTACAATAGAACAAATTTCTTCTTGAAAATTGAACCCACAATTTGAATGTTGCCAACTGCAAACTATCTATAGATTAACCATATTGATACAATGCAAATGTTTTTAGTTGTGCTTTTAAACGATTCGTTGTCTAAGTTAGAATGTGATACTTGAATTGAAATGTCTATGAACATAAAACAATCACAATAAGTCTAAAACGATAATACAACATAGTTTCTAGCTAAATGCAAGTGCGAATTTGGCTGGTGAAAAAACTCTGCTGTCAGCGTTTAATGCCTAATGTACTCAGTAAACAAAGGATGTAATATTTTACAGATTCACGTGATCAAATTTTATGGGGCAATTATGTGTAAGAATAAAAAGTTGAACACTGTCATGTAAATATTATTTGTTGATCATGAAAAATGATGAAAAGATTAAAACCTGTAGATGTAAATATTGTTTTAACATACAGTAGAATCATACATAAAATTGTTGATAAAATTGTAAATTTAAATTTGAAGTTTAATTTAGAAGTAATAAAAACAACAGACCTGAAACGTTTCTTAAATTTGTATGAAACAATGCCAAGCATTTTTTTAACTATCATTTTTATATTTAATAAATTATTCTTGTTATTATTAATTCTACAAATGTTATCGTTAACGTTTGAATAGAACTTGAGTAGAAACACTTAACATTAAATCATTAACGCCAACTTGAGTCATTGTTTTGAAATTGTCTTTAGCTCTAATCTGCCATCTGGTGGTGATGATAAAATCGAATTCATCAATACAAAAAATAAGAATACGTACTGTAAATAAATACAAATAATAATAATAATATTAAGAAGAAGATTTGCACATTTTTTTTTTTTTTAAATCAGTGTTAAATGTAACAGAGATGCGCACAAATATGAAAAAAAAAAAAAAAAAAAAAAAAACGTAAATATTACGTTACAAATATGCTAAATTAAATTGAGCACATGGAGATTTTCCATTAGTTTGGAATTGTTTGACAAAATGATAATTAAAATATGAAAAAATATCACAACAATCACCAAATATTTACATTTGCCTAAATCATTTTGGTAAAGAAAATACTCACATTTGAAGGAGAAAAAAAATGAATATTGTATGAATAGTAAAGAAAAGTCATACAGGACACAAGTCTGTATACAAAGTTAAACCTTTCCCAAAATACTACCACATGGGAGCATTCCCAAAAAACAAAAGGTTCAAATTCCTCGACAGACCACAAAACTTTTTTTGTGGAGAAAATTTTCCACCAATAGAGAACAATGGGCAATAACTGTGACACCATTTAAATGTGACTTCATTGATTAACCTTATTGATATATAAAAACGTATGAGGAAGATGGAACATTTATGACCGAGTCAGAAGTAAGATTTACAGCCATGACATAACTTTATGTCAGATTGACATCACTTTTTTTTTTTTTTGAGGATTTCTGCTTCCGTCTGGAACCTGTTTTTGCAGCTGTTTGTTGCTGATTGGAGCTTTTGGAGTCTTTATATTTATCCACGACACCAACCACATTCAGACTCACAATGGCCTCAGAAATCCCAGCCATGTTTTGTGCTCGGCAGCGGTACTCCCCAGCATCTTTGTAGGATATTCCGTTTAGACTGATGGCTGACCAACGTAATCCCACCCGCGGAGATTCATGCACATCTGCAAACAGCCACATTAATTCACTTCTTAAACTTATAAAAACCAAATCTCGAGCTTTCCTTTGGAGCGTGGTGCATGTGCAATGACAACTCACAGATAGACAGTTTTTTGGGCAGTTTCTCTGCTTCTGCGCTGCTTAGTGTTTCCTTACAACAAGCTTAAAAAAGAAAGCAATAAGTGAGATGTTCAGTTTATCGCTGTAACCCAAACTGTATTAGTTAAATTTAGTTACATTATTACACTAAACAGAATATGTATGTACTTATATTAATATTTACTTTTAAAGAAAACAAATGTAACTTTTTTTTGCAAAATGCTCTTATGGCATAAAATATTTATCTACAGCATTTGTTTTAGAACAGTTTATATGACTGAACATTAAAATTTTACTTTACATTACATTTTTGTATAATAATGTACTGTAAAAGTGACAAATACATTTCAATCCTTGAAATATATTATTGTATACTATAGTTACATAAAAAACATTAGGGTTCTTTTTGAATATACAAAATAATACAAATATTGATAGATTTTTAAAGTTGAAAAAAGTCAACATGAGTTTTTAATAGATACCTTTGCTAGACATTTTGGATCTGTCAGATTTGATCCACGTTAGATTTGGAGTGGGTTGTCCTGCAGCATCGCATCGGAGAAGGACATTGCTGCCGAGTGGAGCTGTGACCTTCGTGGCAGGGGTCACCACATAAGGCCGGTGACAGCGAGTCAGTTGCACATTTTGAAAGGGAACTCCGGAAAGGTTCGGCGGTGCACTGCAGGTCAGGAACCGATCCAACAGGACCAGAGAAGTTTCTGCTGCCTTGCTGATGTCCAGCAGGGAGGAAAGTCTGCAGTCACACACCCACGGGTTGTCCTGAAGACCTTAAGCATGTGAGAGAAGAAGAGGCTTTTGCAGTGATGAAACAACCCCCTCTGTGGAATGGCTGAGCTAATCACAACACTGAGTATTGTGTTCCTCCGGAGAAACACAATAGGCCAGCACACAATCTCAGATCACACTTTGATAGCACTCTTGTGTGTAAGCCTGACAGTTTAGGTTGGGATTTTATTACCATTAATTATCAATGAGGCTCAATTCTTGCATCTACTGTTAGTACCAAACCACCTGGCTAGAGCGATTACGGTTTATAGATCATATCCCTAACTGCTATAACAATTATTGGTGAATTTAGTTTTAAATTAATTAATTTACTAATTAGTTTAAATATGGCATATTGTGTCCACACGGGCAGCATGCTGTAAAGACTCGTTCATGTTCTCCATGTGCTTGAATGGGTTTCCTCTGGGTCTCTGGTTTCCTCTCACAGTGCAATAACTGGCGTTTTGTGTGTGAATGTGTGAATGGTTGGCCACCGATCCAAAGTGTGTGTCCCGCTTCAAGCCCAGAGATGCTGAGATGAAATGGAGTGAGCCCAGAAATAGAAAAAAGTTATAGAAAATGTTGAATATGTGTACACAGACATGTACACGTGTATACTGTGTTCGCACATAGGGCATACACTTAGGTTAATATACACAGCTGACCTCAAGGTTAAAGGATTTGACAGGTACCAAACAGAAATGTGTTGTGCATGTGTATACATTAAATGATGTGGCTAAAGTATGTGGATGCATGGATGATTATTTACCAAGGACCAGGGAGCGCTGGGATTGAGACTCATCACCGAATGGCCAGAGAGCAGTGAGATCAGTTGGCAAGGTGCTCAGCCTGTTGCTGGAGAGATCCAGGTAAGTGATGTTGCCTAGGTGACGCACAGCAAGTGGTGGGATTCGTGCCAGGCGGTTATTGTGCAACCCAAGGGTTCGGAGGCGGGGCACATCCCTGAGCGCCTCCCAGGGGAATGTCGACAAGAGGTTCCCGTCCAATCGTAGCTCATGAAGTGAAGGCAGGTTTGTGAAACTCCTCGGATGCAGAACACTGATGGAGTTATACGTAAGCCACAAATAGAGCAGTTCCGGCATGCCAGAAAAAGCCCCTCTCCAGATCCTGGAGACAGAGGTGCGCTCCAGGCGAAACTTCACTGCATCACTTGGCAAATCAAGAGGAATGGCAGTTAAAGATGGATCCTTGCAGAGCACGGTACTATGACACAAAGTAAACACGATTTTTCCACTCATTTTCAATTCTAGATTTTAAAAAAGTGCCACTTTCATCAATTCACATTACAGAAAAACAGCACGCAAAAGAGATTATAGAGAAACCCGTTGACCTTACCGGAGTCCTTTTGCATCGCTGCGATCATGGACCAAACAGGTGCAGAGAGATGGGCATGCTGGAATTTGAGCTGAGACCACCAATGCCAAGCACAAAGTGATGTCAGCGTAGCAAAGGGGATTCATTGCTCTGAGTGGCAGGACGTGTCTCAAACGCTTCTGCACTGGGAATGGAGTTGAGTTCTCCGTTCAAAGAGAAGTGCGACATTCTTAAACACCCCTGTAGATTAAGACAAACACTAAAAGGATTAGTTCAGATTACTTGAGGGAAGAGCAGATAAACACACTGTATACTTAAGCAGAAACATTTCCTGATGAGGATGCATTACAACAATACTCGACAATAGAATGCATGGAGTTTCGCTAAAATAAAAAATAAAAAAATCTAATTTGAAAAGGGCCCATGTGGCCCTCTTTTTTTTTACATTCTTGTGCTTTATACTTTATATGAAGGATATTACCTCTCTGAATGATACCGTGTTAGAGGAGACCAGATCTAGTTTTGTCCATTGTGTAACTGTTGTACAATGTCATTATATACATATATCTGTAATTCAAGTGTTTATTTTGGGGCAATTTGTTTATCTTAGAATATTTGTTGTCTAATTTCCTAATACTTTCATACGTTCGGAAATAATGTACACTGACAAAACACTGAACACTGAATTTGTTATCTTATGCATACAGTAAACACACACATAAAGAAACGAAGAAACAAATGAGGGAGTCAGTAACTGGATGGATGGTTAGATGGATGGATGGGTGAACGGATATTGCTTGCCAGACTTATTTTCTTTGGTGCTTTTAAGCTAATTTGTTTAGAAGGAAAGTAATTGTGATAAAATATTGAATATTAGTTGCTCACAAACCCACTTATCTGTTATCTATTTTGAGCTTTACATGCCACTATGTTGTGAATGGAAGAAACGAACAAACACTGAATGAATGAATGAATTAATTAATGAATGAATGATTATGTGAGTGGGTGGGTGAACGAACGAATGTATGAACGAACGAACGAACGAACGAATGAATGAATGAATGAATGAATGAATGAGACTTCTAGACTGACTTTTTGTGATTTGGCGTGGTTAGTCCCTCCCTCTGATCTCCGGTGTCCGCAGCAGCAGCAGCGTTTTTTTCCTCGATCTTCCGCCGAAGCATGGCGGCGGTGGAGAAACGGGAGTGCGAAACGGAGGGCTGCCGCCACGAAGCCAAACTCCAGTGTCCCACCTGCATAAAACTCGGAATTCAAGGTTCATACTTCTGCTCTCAGGTAAAGTGCTGACATAAGAATTCAATGGAAACTGCAAAACCGTCGCTTTATGCTGCGCGTGCCACGCTGCTGGCCTACGGGAGCGAGCTCGGCATTAGCAAGCTAGCCGTTTTACACAACGGACAGCTCGTTTAAAACTTAAAGCCTTTAGGTTTTCAACTTAAGTTTCATGTTTAATGCAGGCCCCGACCAGATCTTTGACTTGCACAACAGTTACGTTAACCTGCGTGGCAATTGTCATTATCGCGTGCTTTAAAGGCACAACGTGGACCTCGTGTTTTCTGTCATCGACATATTTTCTCAGGTCGCATTTGACATATCGTTGAATAAAAAACCGGGACTTCGTGTAAGCTTGCAGTCTGTCTAGATTTCAATACGGCTTTATGATCGTATAAAGTATATGCGACTAGCTCAGAAACGCTCGGGGGCTAATTTGCACAGCATTGTGGGATTTTGGGTGTCTTTAGAGATGAACTTGCCCGATTAGTTTAAAATAATCTCGCTAAAACGGATTTTTTTTTTACACTTTATACTATAGACAGTTGTATGTGTAGTTTATTAATTGTAAATTAAGGGTTGTGTTGACAATATAGCTTCGAAACGCATATGTGCTTCGGCACCTGTTGCTGGGGTGATTTGCAGTTCTTGGTTTTAAGAGATGGTTGACATGGCTTTACATTATATCGCTTATACGTGTTCTGTAAAGGCGTCTCTAAATGTTACCTAAAATAGTTGCATTGCTGGGAATTTTACCCTACAGGTTAAAACGTGATTTAGAATCTATGAATGGATGGTTTGTATCACACCTTGTGATTGGCTGGCTACTGATTTAGGGTGTGTCCTCTTTTCAGAGATGTTGGGATTGGTTCGAACTCCCCACCACCCAGAGATAGAAGGAAAATAAATACTTTAGTGTTCCATTTCTAATGCTAGTTGCAACTAATTCTGGCTGATGTCTTTAAGAAGTGTGACTAATAGAAATGATAAAAAATTATTTTTCTATATTTTTTTTCTTTCTTTCTTTCTTTAAGTGCTCTAATAATATTCTCTCTAATATTTTAAGGAATGCTTCAAAGGCAGTTGGACCACCCATAAACTGCTCCACAAAAAAGCAAGTATGTGCATATTTATTAAAAAACAAAAAGCTGTTTTTTGTGTGAGATATACAAGTTTTGTTACACAGCCTAGTTTTCCGTCTTTGTAGAGGAAGACAAAGTAAAAGATGAAGGGACAAACTGTGTTGAGAAAGAAGTCAATACCGATCCGTGGCCCGGGTACAGATACTCTGGTAAACTGCGACCCCACTATCCTCTGGTAAGAACTTTATTAACAGGCACTTTTATTCAAGATTTACTACGATCAAACATGTGCTCTTATTTGTTATGCACAAATTATTATTATTAATTTATATTTTAATCTAATTTCAGACTCCCATGCGACTGGTTGCACGCAACATCCAGAGGCCAGACTATGCTGATCATCCGATGGGTAATAATATTCATGTCTTCTAAAAAAAAGTGTGAATTATTCACGCTGACTTTATTTAAATCTGCTCTCTACGTGGGTTATTGCACTATTCTTACAGACTAGCCTGCTCATCAGTTTTGCTTGGAAGTTTAAACTTTTGACCCTTGCACTAGGCCACAAGAACACTGGCTTTTAAACTAATGGTCTCCATCTCATCAGCTAAAAAGCCTTTCAGTTTTGTTCTTTAAAAATGAAGGAAAGGGTTTGGTGTTTGACTGAGTTAATCAGAGTGTAATGCATACACAGATTGATGCATGAATAAAGAATGCTTCTGTTTGGGCCAGATTATTTGTACCGTATTCACTATATCTGTGTGTGATAACCTAGAATTAATTTAATCAAGCTCACGTGTGAGACTTGTGCAGTACGAAGTGATGTGACATTTATCTGCAGCGCTGGATCTGATCAGCGATGGGCTTCTTCTGCGTTGTGGGTTGCACAGAAGCAGACATTTTCTCACCAATCACAGCGAAAGCAGATGGCTTCCTGTAACTGACTTCTATAAAATGTTTGTAAAATTGCTGTTCAACCAAGTTTGAACTTGTCCTTTGAGAAATGTTGAAATGTTTTTTTTTCAGTGGTTAAAATTAGCAATTTGTTCATATTTAGACTTTTTTTTTTTAAATATCTAAATCTAATCCATTCTGCCCAATGTCTTGTTCAACTCACACTAGGTGTAATGTTTTAAGTTTTAGAACTCATTTACATGTTTGTTACAGTACAGATAGAAATATTTTTATTGTCGTGCATAACAATTCTGATGTTTATTAATCTGAAAAATGGGAATTAAAATGTAAATGAAATAATGCATAAAACTCTCTCTACTTTGCGCGAGTTGGTAAAAAAATCTAATTAGCCATTGTGTTAGATGGCACTGCTTAATTATGCATTTATCGACATCTCTTGTAAATAAACATGTTTGTCTGTCATTAACCGATGCTGCAGAGACTTCTTGTAAGTAGCCATTAGAATAGCAATTAGGTGCTGCTAGGCTTCTTTACGGCTTCTTTATTTGTTCTGTCTCTGAAATCCACACTAGTACAGTGTTACAAAAGCACCACGGTTCGGTTTGTGCCAGTGTTGCCGTTTCCCCTGTGAGTGTGTGTTTGTGAGCTGGGGAAGTTTGTTGCTGCTGCTGCTGCTGCAGTGCGTGTCTGAAGCTCTTCTCTCGCTCTCTGCAGCTGCAGAGGTTGGGTTGTTGGCAGGTATGAAGCCCCGCCGCTCCCCATGTTTGTCCTCGTGTTGTAACCGCGTCACAGAGGGCGGTTGTGCTCTGCAGCAGGTGTCCAAGTGTGTTTCTGTCAGTGTAGTAGCATGGCACTGTCTGTATCTGCATGGCTGATGTGGTTACATGGTTGTGTCTAGGGCTGGGTGACGTGACCAAAAGTCCTTGCAAACACCTTCCAACTGACCGACGATAAACACCTCTCCACATTTGAGTCACTTTGTGGTACTTTTGAATTGCAAGCAACCTCTTAAACGTGCTAGTTGCAGATAAATGCACCTTGTCCATGCAATTAGTACATCACATTACGTATTTTTTGTAAAATCCTTTATTTCGTTTCATTATACCACATCGATCCAGCGTGGATGTTTACCATATCTTCCCATCATAATCACTCACAGGTATATTCGGAAGCTGGACGGCAAAAGCTTTATTAACCTTGAAGCGTAGAAACGATAAGAAAATCCACAAATAAAAAGCATGTTATCTATATCGGACCAGACCAATCAGGCCGTGCGAGGTACTTGTCATGTCGGACCACCCATCCCTAGGTGGATCTGTTGTGATCACATCATTGCCAAGCTGACCTAGGTCTTTCTCGATCAGTGACTGTGTTTGTTTGTTTGTTCCGTAGTAGAACAGGAGAGCAAGCTGAGTCAGTAGATGGAGTCCTCAGTGTTTTTGGGACGTGTGTGTGATGGTCTGTTTTACTGCCGGCCAATAAATCACCAATAATTTCCCTTGTGCAGGGATGTCGGAGTCCGAACAAACCATGAAAGGAACGTCTCAGATTAAGATCCTCAGTGCTGAAGAAATCGAGGGCATGAGAGTTGTTTGCAAGGTATATCCACTTCAGAATTTACAAATTGATAATTTTTACTTAAGAGTTGTTGTGTACAGTGTGTGTTTTAACCCATGTCATTTCCATAAATACAAAGAAAGACTCTCAATATGTATTATCATTTGAAAACTTTTCTTTGTATTCTTTTGCTTGTATGTTTTTGTCTGTATTCGATAATAGAATTTAATTTGGAACTTTGTATTAGCGATTGTTGTTGTTGGTTGTTGTAAGTGGATCTTTTTTCTTTCAGCTTGCTCGTGAAGTGCTGGACATTGCTGCGGCGATGGTGAATCCAGGAGTGACGACAGAAGAGATCGACCATGCCGTGCATTTGGTATGAATCATAAACGGTCTGGTTACGCTGAAGCACCAGTCAGCCTTGAATTTACCCAGAAAATGTTATCTTTTTTTTACGAGCCACAGTTTAGATACTTTAGACTATAGATTTGTACCTAGATAAACCCTTGCCCAGCCTAAAATAGAATTTGTCTGGTCAAAGGCCGAAGTGTGTGTTTGGGTGGATGTTTATACAACAGGTGTACTATATCTAGTGTAAGGTTTTTGCAAACTCATGCGTTTGTGTAAGCATATTCATCTTTAATGTAACGTATAAAATATTATAATTTTTTTCACCTATGATTTGTTTGTTTTCGGTTCAAAGGCCTGTATATCTAGGAACTGTTACCCATCACCTCTGAACTACTACAACTTCCCCAAGTCCTGCTGCACATCTGTGAATGAGGTCATCTGTCACGGGATCCCTGACCGCAGACACCTCCAGGACGGCGACATTCTCAACAGTACGCGTTTCTGCACGCTTGGAATGGCACAGTCCGTCCAGCACTTGAATTCTAGATTGCTCACTTTTTTGCCCTTAATCTTGGCACATCTAGCACTTTGAGACAGTTTGTGAACCAAGAGCTACAAACAAAATCTAATTATTTTAATTTTAATTATTATTATTATTATTATTAGTAGTAGTCTAAATATCAATTCATGTTGGACTTCATGGCACTGATTAAGCAAAACATGTTTATAAATAATACATATTGTATAACATGTAAGAAACAAAAACAAAATGTTTAAAAATGCAGAATGTGTACTGTAATATAAATATGTAATATTTGACAGTATGATCAAAAAACATGTGTCGTGTTGCCCAGTTTCACGTACACATGCTTTAGCAAAAGTTAGTTTTCCTGCAGTTTGAGGCAATTTGAAATGATGGCAATCACGACCATTCATTGGTTTTTTCTTTTTCCACTACAGTTGACATAACAGTTTACCACAATGGTTACCATGGAGACCTGAACGAAACCTTTTTTGTGGGTGAAGTGGATGAGGGAGCCAAGAGATTGGTTCAAACCACCTATGAATGTTTAATGCAAGCCATCGACTCTGGTAAGACTAAGCAAGCTTTCAAAGAAGAACGCTACTGTACGGTGTTCTTTACCGGAATGGGAAAATCCTAACACTGAATTTGTTTTGTTATGTGAAGTCAAACCTGGCATCCGGTATCGAGAGCTGGGGAATATCATCCAGAAACACGCACAGGCTCACGGTTTCTCTGTGGTGAGGAGCTACTGTGGCCATGGCATTCACAAACTCTTCCACACTGCTCCAAATGTACCACACTATGCCAGTAAGTTTACACAAACAAACACACGCATGTCACAACACCTACAAATGAAAACTTTACAAGAATTCCGATATACAATTAAACAAGCACATATGAAAGAGATGTTGTGGCTTAAGGGGTGGAAGGTTGGATAATTTTGAAGGTTCCACAGCAGAAGTGTCTCTGAAACTCTGACACTAATGCTACGACTCAATGCTGCCCACTGCTCTGGACTTGAATGTGTGGTGCACGTTTCTAGTATGGTTTTGAGCAGACAACTCTACTACTCACTTTGCTTTTTTCTCATAGAGAATAAAGCAGTAGGGGTGATGAAGCCTGGCCATGTGTTTACTATTGAGCCCATGATCTGTGAAGGTAAGACACAAGATAAATAAAAATCATTTTTTCTTTATGTCTAAAATAATAAAGAATTTGAACACCCCACAGTTTGACTTTGATAGAGAATGCAAAAACATTGCATAATCGTAATTTTCCTACTTAAGCAGGCGGAAAGGCAATGCAAGCCAAACTCGCCTTGGACTTTTAACAAATGCAAATCACCCGCACCGAAGCCGAACAGCATGTAATTGGATACTTAATACTAGCAAATTAGTACCTTTTTCTACTATAGGTAAAATTAAATGAATTAAAATGGGTAATTTAAGTCTTGTGTGTGTGTGTCATTATCACATCTCCAGTTTTGTTGAATCATAATGCCAAAAACTCATCTTGTTTTCCTCTATATCAAATTTGATGAATTTTCTATTTCGCAGGAGGCTGGCAGGATGAGACCTGGCCAGACGGATGGACCGCAGTCACTCGAGATGGCAAGCGCTCCGCTCAGTTCGAGCACACACTTCTGGTGACAGAAACCGGCTGTGAAATCCTTACACGTCGCCTGGAGGAAAATGGTCGCGCTCACTTCCTGTCTCAGATGTAGAGTTGGTGAGGTTGCACCAGCCCTGTTCTGCAGAGAAGGCTCCAAAAGCCCCGCCCCATATCACCGGTCAGCCAATCACACTGTGGATCTCTGTTGGGCTGGAGTCTATTGGCCAACCGGCCATTACGGTGGATTTGGGAGATGAAGATTTTTGTTTTTGTGTCACCTGACAGCCACATTAATCAATCCGCTTGGATCTGAGAAAATAAGAAGACACTGGCCTTCAACTTGGTTACAGTGCCACCACACTCAGTGGAACCTGCGTGAGTGGGTTTTGTATGCAGATGTGTTCAAGTGAGACTAGGTAGACTATAAATACACTTTAGTGTATCTGTATGACTGGTTTATCACAATGTGTTGTTAAACTTTTTGTGGGTTTGAGATGCAAATCATAGTGTGTGTGTGTGTTTGTGTGATCAAACCAAATCTCATCAAAAGTGATTGATATAAAACACTTGAGTTAAACGTGTGCCTCATTACGCAATATTTATACATGGACAAATTTTTTTTTTTTTTTGGAACATCTACCAGGAGTCACATGGTTAATTAAAACAACCATGTCTTATCAACACCATAAGGGAAAGCCGGCGTCACTACAGTGATTTAACCGTTTCCTGCTTTGTGAAGTAGAAAAGATGGTTGTTCTGTAAGTGTAATTGCATTGCCTTGGTCAATAGGAACAATTTTTTTTTGTTCATTTTCGACTGTTTATTTGCATTTAAGGAGCGATGCAGTTTTTGTCATTGATGCTGTCTTTGGGGGAAAACATCTTGTCATCAACATCGGTTTCAGTATTTGAGCTGAATTAAAGTATATTTTCTCCTTTATTATGTGGGTTTTTACTTTAAATCCCCAGCGTGCACACATTCAAACTGCGATTCGTAGAGTCTACATTTTATGTATGAAATTGGAACATGGAAAATACAGGAAATTCGTAGTGCAGTGACCAGAAAGTCTACTCTGCCTTTTTCGTCTTTTATACTTTATAGAAATTTTATTATTTTTTCATTATTTACTTGCAAGACATTTTCTTTTTCACTTGTGTCGTCTATTTAGAATTTCATTTTTATTTTTTCACAATTCCCTGTGGGTCGTGTGACTGCGTGTCAACAGAGATGCTATATGGCAACTTGAAACAAGGAAGTGGAACAGCCATATAGCTCTTACATGGTATTCGCTCTTTATTAACACATTTATCTCTGCTTCTCCAAGCAGGCACATGATAATAGACATGCTAGCCAGATGCTGTCTACTGCTGAATTGCAGTAGAAGGAAATAATGTTTAGAGATAGAATTTAAAAACTGTTAAAAAAAAAAAAGATCTAACTGACTTGTTAGACTGTAGACTTGCAGTTCAGTTTCACTGTTAGATGAATGCAACCTAAAATGTTTTCTTTGGGGGACTTGGAAGAATGATAAACTTTATTGTCTTCTAGATTTTTAGTGATTTAATGTCTTGTAAAATTCTCATTCAATAAAAAACTACTTTATACAAATGATTAAATGATAAGTAATACTTCGAATCAAAACCACATAACCATTTTTAAAGCAGTTATGTGATGCTCAAATTTGAAACAATCATTCATAGTATTTGTTGCAATATTAAATACATTTCTCAGTCGGAATTTGAACGTGTTTATTATCCTGGTCACAGAACAAGGTTCCATTGAGGAAAGGCTTCTTATTTGGCTACTTTCAGCACACATCGAATGCTACAAATTGGGAAATACAAAAGGTTAGTACATTAATTTTTCTGTAACCCAGAAACTAACAAAGATAAATGTACCATTCTCCAGTCTTCATCAAGCTGAAGGCGTCGTTCACCTGCTCCAGACTCATGTTGTGAGTTATGAATTCATCTATTTTGATCTTACCCGACATGTAGTCGTCAACTAGACCCGGAACAGAGTCCTTGATTTTAAAACCTTACCCACACAAAACAGAAATTAGCCTTCAGACGTTTCTTTTGGCTTTACCGACAGATTGCTTACCTCCTGCCAGAGATCCTTTCCAGGTTTTTCCAGATATGAGCTGAACTGGTTTTGCAGAAAAATCTCCGTCAAGCCATCCCACTACAACACTCACACCCCAGCCTTTAACACACGACTCCAAAGCAGCCCGCTAAGAGAGTTAAGTCTAGTCAGAAACCTCATGAAGTCAACTGTGGTCCATACTATAAATAATGTTCCAGTGTGTAATGTTCCAAAGTCTCACCATGACCTCGGTGCTGCCCACACACTCCAGAGAAAAGTCCACTCCTCCATTGGTCAGTTCTGACAGAACTTCAGCCACAGGTTTACTGTGAGATTTGGGATTCAGGAAGTCCGTGGCACCGAACACCTTTGCTTTCTCAAACTTCTTCTCGTTAATGTCCACAGCAAAGATCCGAGAAGCTCCTGCGTTTTTACAGCCCATGACAGCGGCCAGACCGACGGCACCCAGTCCGAACACTGCACATACAGAACCAGGAGTCACCTGCACAAACATAGAAGGACAAACATTTCAGACATTTAGCTTTTTTCAGAATAGTACTTGCTATTTTAACTTTTTAAACTATACTGCTACATTCAAATGCAAATGTTGCCCTACCTAAGATTTGTAAAGGTTTTTTTATTCCAAGCATTTTGTAGTCAATGTGATTACATATTTTTCACATTTTTTCTATCCATTGTTGCTTAATGGCTTGCTCACTAGTCAAAATCATTTGTTTCCTTACAATGAACCTATATATATTGTTACGTAGGAACATCCTACGTATGTTTGCAGGCGCTGTCACTCTGGGCGGACCAATCGGAAGGTGCCATGGGGAGATAAAGGTCCGGCCCAAAGCCTCAAACCACCGCCTTGTGTGCCACCCAGCGTGTATCTGTTTTGCGTGTGATGTGGAGTCAAAAGCCAAATCTGGTTGTGTTGTGGTCCTGTTTGTCTCTGAGAGAAAACCAGGAAGCAGGCCACGTGGTATACATTTTTTCACCTCACGTAGGTTAATCTTTGTTAGCACATTAGATAAGGAGGGGGTGCCCGCCTTGTATTTTTGGTTAGCGTAGTTAGTATTTTTCCTTTGTTCCTGTGCGTGGTCGGTTTAAGAGTGGAGGGGAGATTGTTAATTTTATTTGGGCACCACTTATTGGTTTTCTCTTCGGTATGGTTTGTTCTGTTTACCACTTTAAGTTGAGAATAAATGTCCTCCTCAGTTTGGTCCGCTTTGCTCACTTTTATTTATCTCGTAACGTTGTTTGTTAAACAACAGCCGGATTGTCACGTCACCCATCACCCTCAGGGGACGTACTGTAACAATATTTATAAGACCATAGGTTTTGTTTTAAACCTATCATCCACCAAGTAAAGACCTAGCCCCCACGTTACTGCTTGCAGCTATATTTGTATTATTTGATTTGTTGTTTGTCTGTGATTTTTGTTGTGTTTTGTTCAGCTACAATTCATTCAAATGTCTGCGACTGAGAAAAATGTCAACGCTAACACTGAAATGCACATGACAAAAATGTGTAAATACAGTATTTAAAATATTAAAAACTTCAGTATTTTTTATTTAAGCAAACTTTAAAAGCAACTTGTTAATTGTAACTAGCTAATCGTGAGTGATTAACAATTAAAAATTGTCAAAAAATCTTTTTTAACTTTCTGATTTTGTTGACATTCTACCGTAACTCTTATGAAATTCAACTTGACATTCGAACTTTTGTGAAATGTCAAATTATTACTTAAAATGTTTCTTTCTGCTTGTAATGCAGCTGCTACTGGGGAATAAACAAGTGGTCATTCTTTCCATCTGAATAAATAACCATATGTAGATTTTTACCACAGCGGTGTTGATAGCAGCTCCGTATCCGGTCAAGATGCCACATCCGAGCAAACACACACGGTCAAGCGGAGCATCGTCTCGAATCTTCGCCACAGATATCTGGTTGATGACGGTGTACTCAGAGAAGGTGCTGGTGCTTGCGAACTGCAGTATTGGCTTTCCACGGCAAGTAAAGCGCGATGTGGGGAAGGCCATGATGTCAGCGTGCTCATTTACCCTGTCAGATAAAACCAAGATTTAATGAATGGTAAATTTTACTTGATAGTGATGCCAAAGTTGGCTTGTTTCTCACCAGTTGCGGTCACACTGGTTTGTTTTTGGAGACTTGCAGAATCGACATTCTTTACACTGAGAGATAGTGAGTGGAATCACTTTATCACCTGGTGAATAAAATTGTTCATGAAAAACATTTCTTTTTTTTTTTGTTATAAAATTTTTATTGACAATTGTGACATACATGTGTTATACATCAACTCAAAATAGACAAACAATCATCATTTCGCAGTGAGTTTTAAAACAAAAGATAAATGACAGAAATGTTGTGATGGGCAAAAAAAGATAAAAAAAAAAAAATTTTTTTTTTTGAAAAAAAAAAAATATGCTTGACAACACTGTCCATTCATACTGTACCCTATATAACTCTCTTTTCAAATGTAAAAATTTTAGTAAAGACCTTTTATGTAGTGTGATTATTTTTTACAATGACCTGGTTTGAATTCTGTGACTCCGGGGCCGACACTCTCCACCACACCGGCCCCCTCATGCCCCAGCACGGTGGGAAAGCCTCGCTGGTTCCCTTCATATAAATGGAACAGGTCGGTGTGACAAACACCAGTAGCTACAACCTAAAGGACCAAGAAAAATTAAAAGAATTATGTTTCCCCCAATTCTCAAAGCAATTGTATATTTATGGTTTTTATTACAACACCATACTGTATCTGTACTTTTAAACCTTAATTCGTATTTCTCCATCCTGAGGTGGGGCCACTTCTATTTCCTCCAGAACAAGGGGACTGTTCGGCTCCCAGGCAACAAAAGCATGACATTTAATCACCTTAAGCACAGAAAACTCTGCCTCAGTATGTTTTATGGATATTCAGTGGTTGGTCAGATGACTTTATGACTCTGTGTTTGATAAGTAGCTTGTTCTCTACACTCCAACTGTTGCTGGACCTTGTCCAGTTTAGGCTTTTGCCAACGGAAATCTGAATCCGCAAAGAGCCACATGTGGTTTCGCAATGACAGATCCAGTTTAACTCCATGATTTAGCAATTTTATTGTTTAATAAATGACTTGTCCAACTATTATTTAATATGCTTGGTTTATATAACACATGTTGTTTTACATTATATAACCTCAATGCAGTAAGCCCTTTATAAAGAATTCTGTTTTAGTACTGTATACTCTTTGTTTTAAAACTAATTCCTCAAAGTAAAGTAACAAAATTACCGCTAGATAATCTTCATAAACTGTTTCACAAATTTGACTTATTTGTAGTGGATCTAGTCCTTTATTTAAATCATTCTGTGCATATGTTTAACTCATAAGTGAATCTAAAAACACAGAGCATTAAATTAAATATTCAAATGAATATTTCAAAAAGTTTTTAAAAATACATGCAAGTTCACAAACCTTCCCTGGAGTGGCCATAACGCCGTTGAATTCTGAGAACAACACAGTCCTATTCCTTTTATATGGTTTGAACAGTCTCTCTCTCTCTTCTCATTCTCTCGACCAACTTCCTCTCTCTCACTCTCTCTCTTTTCAAACTCTTTATCTCTCAAACAACTTTCTCTCTCTCTCATACAGTTTATTGGTGTCATTATCAAAAATTTGGGAATGTTATTGTGCTCATGTTATTCAAAAAAGATATTTTGCAGTATTTAATATGTTGAGATGAAGTATGTAGAGAAGTTTGCCAGCATCAGGTTTCATGAAAAATGTTCAGCTGTGGATTTTTGTTCCTTCCCAAAATTCCCTTCCTGGTTATATAAGCGAGATGAATGCTGAAAAGTCTGGCTGGGAGAAAGGAAATAAACTACATTGACAGCAACATAAATTGGTTATACAAAACCACTTGAAAAAATTTATGTGCTCGTCTGTTTTTATTATTTTTTCACATATTAGATAACATTTTCTGTCAAAAGCCAGCAGAAGAATTTAACCTTGCTGATGATTGAAAGCTTTACTGTTAAACATTAACATGCATTATGCAGTATCTTCATAAATGTGGTTTCTAGAAAATGTTGTTAGATGTATTCTCAAATGCTCTTTTGCATAAGCTATCAAATGAAATGTGCTATATAGGGATTTAGAGACTGAACATAGATGGCTTGCTTCTCATTTGGATATTTTCAGGACGCATCGAATGCTGTAAGATAAAATTCATATTAGTGTTTTTATCTACCATATTTACATACACTATTACATTTAGAATGCAATAGAAGGCTATTTTATATTACAAAGACATTTTTATATTACAGTAAATAACTTGCCATTCTCCTTTCTTCATCAAGTTGAAGGCATCATTGACTTGATCCAGACTCATGTTGTGGGTTATGAACTCGTCAAGTTTTATTTTACCAGTCATGTAGTCATGAACCAGCCTTGGTACTGAATCTTTGCTCTTAAAGCCTTGTAGGACAAACCAAAAGTGTAATAAATAAGAGCTGGCATACTCTGAAAGCTGTGGATAGCAATACTGACAGCTCGCTTACCTCCAAACAGAGATCCCTTCCAGGTTTTTCCAGATATGAGCTGAATTGGTCGTGCAGAAAAGTCCTTCACATCAGTCCACCCGACCAAAACACTCACACCCCAGCCTTTAACACATGACTCCAGAGCGTTTCTCTGCAAAAAAAAAAAACATGTTAACAAAGTTACATGATAATATGTATGTAATAAAGACAAATTATGTGAATTCAATGGTTCAGTGTGTGAAGTCTCACCATGACCTCGGTGCTGCCCACACACTCCAGAGAAAAGTCCACTCCTCCATTGGTCAGTTCTGACAGAACTTCAGCCACAGGTTTACTGTGAGATTTGGGATTCAGGAAGTCTGTGGCACCGAACACTTTTGCTTTCTCAAACTTCTTCTCGTTAATGTCCACAGCAAAGATCCGAGAAGCTCCTGCGTTTTTACAGCCCATGACAGCGGCCAGACCGACGGCACCCAGTCCGAACACTGCACATACAGAACCAGGAGTCACCTGCACAAACACAAATTAAACTGAGTAAAATTAACGAAGGGAAAAAAAGCACATATTTTGGACTAAAAAATACATGTATTAGTATCACACAAAAATAATTTATTTATAATTGTACTTTGCTTTCCTTTTGGTATAACTTTGGTGTAATCAAAGAGCGATTTAAACTACAGAAAGGAAGTAGCAAATTCAGTACTTGAGTACTCAAGGTACAGACACAGAAAGTGGCTTGTAAGAAATACGCTTGTGTTTCTACAGATCTTATCAATTAACTAACAATTTTTCACACTCACGATTTACCGGTAGTTTTAAACTTTCACCAAATATAAAAAGTATAGTTTTCACATCTGAGGTGGTGTAAAGTACTTGAGTAAATGGACTTTAACATAAAGTGAGTGATATTGTCAATATGGCCCTAGGAACCATCGAAATTATGCTATGCTTTTAACCATCCAGGTGATGTGCACATACACACACACACACACACACACACACACACACACACACACACACACACAAGTAAAGTGAACACACACACAAACCCAGAGCAGTGGGCAGCCTAGGCCGTGGGCCAGAGAGGTTCAGTGTCTTCCCCAAGGACATTTAGTTACTAAGTGTACGGCTGGACACTAAGTAACCAGCCATAGGAGGATTCGAAACAGCAACCTCTCGGACACGAGTCCATGTCCCCATCAGTGGATCAATTAACCTTGTTACTTTACTTAAGGCTGTACAACCATGTGATTGTGATTGTGCCCAACAAGTCGGCATCTTTTTCTACCACGGTATATTTCTTGGGCGGACAACGATATCGCCATCAGCAGGGTGCTGATGGTGCTGAATGCTATTTGTGAGCTAAATGACCTGAGTGTGGATTAGCAGTTGCACTTTTTTGCCTATTTTATTCGACTGACATTTTGTTCTTTTTAAATTGTATTTCTAATTTAGGAAATAAAACCAGATAAATAACCTTCACATTTAGTTTTTGAGCCTACATTCCGTAAAATACGGTATGTCCTTTTAAAATTGGATACTTAAAGACTTGTAGACCAAAGACTTGTAACTTGAAATGAAGTAATTTGTACAATAAGGCAATACTTGTGGTTTTCAGGTACTCTTTACACCTCTGCTGAGGAGTGACAAAAGACAATGTCGAGGGCAAAAACAACCAATGCAATTAAAACGTAGTTACGGTATGTTGATGTTATAGATATTAGTCAGCGAGTAAAAAACGCGGGTACAAATGTGGGCTAAACAAGGCTGGTTAATGTCGGCCTACTACACCACCGTACACCTCGGTCGGTCCAACGGGTGTAGATTTCTCACCGCGGCGGTGTTGACAGCGGCTCCGTAGCCTGTGGCAATCCCGCAGCCGAGCAAACACACGCGGTCGAGGGGAGCATCGCCTCGAATCTTCGCCACGGATATCTGATGGATGACGGTGTACTCAGAGAAGGTGCTGGTGCCCATGAACTGAAGGATCGGCTTTCCACGGCAAGAAAAGCGTGTTGTGGGATCGGACATAATATCATGATATTTGCTCGACCTGACAAAATAAGTGGATTAAATCGCATGCACGTTGAATTGGTTTTAAATGAATATGTCTGTGGCTCTTACCAGTTGCGATCACACAAGTTAGTTTTGGGACATTTGCAAAATCTGCATTCGCCGCACTGAGACAGAAATAGTGGAATGACCCTATCACCTATTGAGCAGAACACAGAAAGAAAAGTGTGTCAAATTGACATATTTGCTTAATTAGATTAATTCAAATATATCGTTTAAATTATTTCAAATAAATCATTTAAAGACTTTTTCAAGACCTGGTTTGAAATCGGTGACCCCAGTTCCGACACTCTCCACCACACCGGCCCCCTCATGCCCCAGCACCGCAGGGAAGCCCTGTTCATTCTTCCCCTCAAACAGGTGGTACAGGTCTGTGTGACACACACCTGTAGCTACAACCTAGTTCAAAAAATATGAATTAAATGTATCTCAACATTTTTTATCTTACTCTGGGCAATACGGCTTCCCTATACCGTATTTAAATATTTAAACCTTAATTCGTATTTCTCCATCCTGAGGTGGAGCCACTTCTATTTCCTCGAGCACAAGGGGACTGTTCGGCTCCCAGGCAACCGCTGCTCGACATTTAATCACCTCAAGCACAGAAAATGGATAGGTAATGGTTGTCAGATGTTTTCATAACCTCTCTGTTTAGCCATTGTGGTAATGGATTTTACTAATGGAAATACTGTATCTGGTTTTAGAATCCACATTGATTTCCCAATCAGAAATACATTTGGAATTATTAGGATAATTATAAATTGGGCTCTTTTCTTGTCAACTGAAATAAAAANAATTAGTTTAAAAAGTAAAATGCAAAAAAAGGCATTGAGAAGCCACAAACTATCTACTGACCTTTCCTGTAGTAGCCATGATCCTGTGTAGTCGAATTGCTGTGTGTAATGCAAGAGACCAACACATTCTTTGGCCCTTCTTTTTATATGAACAATCACACTCTCTACCCACTCCCACCTCTCTCCCTCTCCCTCTCCCTAACTCTAAAAAAACATTGATACCCCATTGAAATAGTGGTAAAAAAGCACAACTCTTAACAAAACTATGAATCTGTTTTATTAATATCATTCAAAATTTCAAATTTGAACAATTTAAAAGATTTAGAAAAAAAAAATGTATACAAATGTTCCTCAACCCATAAAAGAAAATACAGCATCAAAATGAAATTAAATTATGGCACAACACAAGATTATTTTGTAATAATCAAGAATAAACACAGAAACAACTGATAAAAGCAAAATCATGAGTTAGTTATCATAAATCATTTGAATCTATACCGTTCCATTCAGGAACAAGATTTTTATATACTGCAGTACTGTACTGCACCAAAGATGGTTGATGTAGATTGCGGTGAGACAAACACTGCAGTGATCTTTTTATCTAAAAATATTCACATGAACATAATGTAAAAAGCAGCATTTCCAAGATGCGTTGAATCTTGCATAATTAAAACTTGCATGACATTGTTATACATAATTAAATTCTCTTATTTATCACAGCAAAATGTCTTTAACAGGTTAAACATTATGTAGTTTTTCTGATACTGGTTTTGGAACAAGTTTGACTTGATAAAAATACATTTTTTTTTTTTTTTTTTTACATAAAAAAACACAGTGCATAATGATAATTTACATAATGGAGTTTCATTTTAATTCAATATGTTCCGCTTGATTTATTTTTGGAACAGATCAGGTGTAAGAACCCAAAGATTTCCCAGCAAGGACAGAACATTCACATGCAGCCGTGCAACACATTCAAGTTTGAACACATTCCCTGAAGACGATAAAAGGAAGGTGAGGAAGGTTGACCTCTAGTGCAACTGTTTGGAGAACCTTGCAAAAGTTTTACATTCGAAAACAGTACAGAAGCCATTTTAAATACAAACACAACCCAGAACTGATTTATGTTGGTATACTCCTTACTCTATATAGTTTGATTAGTTTTTTTGATAAAAGGCAATATAAAAATGGTATGGTTCATCCATCGTATCCACACACAAACCACAGACCCATCTTTGGTGGTAATATGTGAATCTCTCCAGAAAGCTCCTCTTGTGTTATACATAATTGTGTAGTCGATTAGCAAATGCATATCATAATCCATCAAAACACATTCACTATTTCTGAATATAAATTATAACAATACACAAAGTTCCCACAAGGCCAAGGGCTTGGAAACCCAAAAACCACAGCAGCAGCCAAAACACAAGCACGATGACAGGCTCCACAATCTTTTCTCCAAAGTAAAGCTGGATAAACCCAAGACTCTTCAAGCACTTATTCAGCTCTCCGAACAGAGTGCCAAGTCTCTCGCAGTCGTCCACATCTGGAGCTTCTGTCTCTGTTCCAGCTGCATCTGCTGTGGAGCCACTGCCACGTCTTTCTCTCCCCCTTAAATCATTCTGAGAAAAACAATAAAAACAGACTTTCATTATTTTACATGTTATAAGGTAAAATTGTTCCTCTATATCTAAAGTTGTATTTGCAATTGGATACATCAGTGATGCCCAAAAAGAGCCAAATTTGGCTTTGTTGTGAATTTCGCGGACCACAATGTGTACAAAAAACTAATATGAAATTTCAGATTAGTCTATTTTGCCAAACCATGAGAAATAAATTGAATCAATAATCTGATGCTTAATTTAGTTATTCTCAAAAAATGAGAGAATGTTTGGGTCAAGATCTGTCACATTGATTCTCTGCTCAAAACGAAGATGATTGTTGCTCACATTTAGCTTTTGCTCACAAAGGAAAGTTCACAACATATGCTCACAAACTCAAACTATATTTACTATATATATATATATATATTTATATTTACAGTCCTTACTTTCACAAATTTCGAAAGTTCACTGGTGCAGCATAAAACTCTGGTAGATAGTTTTCTCTATATGTGTTTCAGTGACGTCTTAAGGCTCTCTCTGATTTAAAGTTTCGTTGGGCTTCACTGGAATGCAGCAAACTTGTTTTGTGAATGCTTTACAATGTGTACAATGTGAACAATGTGAATGACAGCCACATCGTCCATATTATGTATGACCAGGAGCAGATGACCTCCTTTGTTTTAGCCAATGTTTTAAATTTTTGTGGGTCTGTCATATCCAACTGAACTTCAAAAAACAACATTAAAAACAACATCAAAAAGACAACAATATTATACAATTTAAATAGATGATCAATTTAATAATTTAATTATTATAAAACTGCAACAATATTATAACATTAAAATAGAAAATTCAGATCTTTGATTGCAGTCACAGTACAGAAGGTGTCTAAGGTCAGAGAACAGGAGAATACAGGAACTTGATAAGCCAGAAAGAAAGGGGACCATAAACAAACATTCAATTTATATTCTTCAGGATGTAATAGAGATACGACAAAATACAACAATATGCTCATGCAATATTCAATAATAAATTAAATAAACCTCATTAATTATTGAAAAGATAGAATAGTGGGAAACACAAATAAATCAATACATATAATTATTATTATTATTATTATTATTATTATGTGAAACACAAAATCTCCTTCTTCGAACATACTTTTTTTTTTTACAAAAATTACATTTGTTATAGCAATGTTTGTGCTTGGTATCCTGATATTACATTTTGACATTACTCCATTTAAAATAAAAGCATGCTAATTCTTGAAGTGCTTTTGATAATTGAAGGGAGTGACCGACAAAACATGGACATTCGGAACGAATAAAACTAGTAATGTCTTAAACACTAATTGCATGTTTGATCAATGTTAATCTAGAAAATGTTTAAATAAAATAAAACCTCGACAGAGCACGAGATTCTGGACCAGTCTTACTTGTTCGCTGTGATTAGAAGAGACACTGTTGTTTTTTTGGTGGCGACAGTTGTCTCGATGTTGAGTCCCACATAAAACATTGTGCTGACGGATCTCTGCTCCATTTACGGTCGGAAAAGTACCGGACATATTTTTTTAAACCAGTGCTGTTGTTTGGTATCTGATATGACAGAGTGGCTGAGAAACAGATGGCTGTTGTTGGTAATGCCCATGTACTTCCGGTTTCCCTTGTCAATAGCGGGCACGTGATGACGTCACAAGGCACGTCCGAAATGGAAAAAAATCAGTTACTCATTTCATTCGTTATCATTACCTCGTTTTATATTTAATTATAGTCTGATATGTTTATCGTCACACATTAGGTAAATATTTATTTTTGGAAATAAATACAAGAAACAAATACATACTGTACACACACNACACACACACACACACACACACATATAACTGAGTGTGCTTTGTGTAAATCGCAAAGTTTGAGAGACTGTCTGTGATTGGCTGTTAAACCTGTACCAACCAATCAGCGCGTCACACTGAACGTCCCTTATGAGGCAAGTAAACGACTCAAGGAAAATGGCGACAGCGGAACCGGTGAGTAAATCAACTTTTTTGAGACATCAGCGCACATTCTTCACGTTGTTTCCACTGTTACTTCTCGGAATTTTAAACACCATTTTCTCTCCGTTTTGAATTCATATGCGAAGTAAGCAGAAGCCTCGATGAACTTTTCAAAAGTTGTGAAGTGTTTGAATGGGTTTGATCAGCAAGTTTAGTTGAAAGTGAACTCGTCCCCGTCGTGTCAGCCGCTTAGTTTTTATTAAACATTTTTCGTTCAAGATGCCTGGTTGTTTTAAAGCCTCTCTTGATTCTATAACTTTTTTTTGGAGTTTAAGGGAAAAAGCGTGCCTTTTCTGACAGCTGTTTAAACAAACAGATAGTTGTGAAAGTGACGTGTTAGTAGTGTAACCAGCATGTGGAAACCTTGTCAAACGAGTCTGTCCACATCTGTTACGATCTACTACGACTAGTAGCACAGAAACTTCAGCTGCATTGCTGCTTTTTTTTGTAACAGCATTTGCTTTGTCTTTTATTTTGAACTACTTCCAAATCCTCCTGATAAAAGTTTTTGAACTTTGTTGTTTTCGCTGTGCCTGCAGTTCTCAAACGTATCATGAAGTACATAAAGCCATATTTTAAACAGCTAAATTAAGATTTGAATCAGTGTCTGGGTACATACTTTTTAAGGTAAGGTTTCTGGCTGGAGAACTTTATTACCTTCTGCTTTTGACCCATACAACCAGTCACACAAACACATGCCAAACAAACATGTCTATGTGTTTTTTTTCTTTCTTTCTAGGAAATAAACTCTTCAGGAAATTCCTGTAAGAGTGATGAAGAGAATTCAGAAGAGAGCAGTTTGGAGATTGTGAGTCCTGAGAGCTACATCAAACACCCACTGCAGAACAGGTAGCGTGAAGCCCTTCCCGTCTGATGTTTCCCATGAGTGCTGTGTTCATTCAAAGCTAAACATAGACACAGAAGAACAAAAAAAACAACGCCACTACAGTCTTGAATTAAACGGTTACTCTCAACATTGAGACATCTTGAACTAGCATGTCCAAAGTCCGGCCCGGGGGCCAATTGCGCCCCATCTTCATATTTTTACTTGACCGCCGCCTCTCTCATAAAATCCATAATATCCAGCAGACTAGCACGTGCGTACCAAAATTGTTATTTTACATTCACTCATGGCATGTGTTTGAATGTTTCTGCCTAGTGCATTTCTGAGATGGCAAATAGAGCACAAAAAAAATGTCCACTGAAGTATGAAAGGCAGAGTGATTTTAAACACTTGATAATGCGCAACTGTGCCATTTGCAATAAAGTTATGACAAAATAGTAATTAGTCAGGCTGAATGGTCAGCCCTCACACATTTTTAACAATTACCAATCCATGACCAAATCTGGCCATATTGGCGTAAAGTAAAATTAAAGTCGTTGATTTATTTTCAAATGGAAATGTAAAAATTTAAAGATTCATTAAACCAATGGAAATCGCTTATTAACAATGTGTTTTTTCATGAACCAGCAACGTTTGTGGAGGAAATAACTATGTATGAATAAACTTCACTTTATCACATTTCGCCCTGATAGCAAAAAGTTTGGACACCCCTATTCTAGAAGAAAACAAACCTCCTTCATTATGTTGTAATGTTTAGGATTTACTTTTGAAATTATTTTACGCAGTGATTCTTCTTTTGTGCAAAACAGATGGACTTTGTGGTTTTTTAAAAATGACAAGAGCAAAACTTGGCAGGCAAATCTCAGGTTGATCTCCAAGTTTGATACAGTGGAGGATTTCTGGGCGTAAGAAGTACTTTTTTTTTATTATTTGTTTATATATGTGTATACAGTACTTGTGTTGTGATGTGTGTATTTGTTGTTTTATTAACATATTGATAAATCCATTTTTCTAGACTATATAACTTCGTTCAACTTTCCAGTAATTTGATGTCGGGGTGTGACTACTCTCTTTTTAAGGTACACTTTATTTCCACTGCTCTGTAATGTGGCTGGTATACAATGCAATTTTTGTCTATTTAAGACTATTTGTCTATTCTAATTTTCTTTTTATTCATACATTTGGTTCTTAGTTGTAATTAATCTAATCAGTGACAAATAAGTTACCTGAATTTAAATGAAGGACAGAAAGTTATTTGCATGTCTTAAGCGTTATATTATTGAAATTCCTATATTAAATAGACCACATATCTTCCTAATCATGCCACGGTACGCACTTGTAATGAACATGCATTTATTTCAATGTTTTGGTGTGTACATGTCAGAATAATAATTCTTGCTGCTGCGTTAATTAAATTACATTACTTATACCTTGCACCTTTTTATGGAAATTATTCTATTCTTATTAACTAGATTTTTTTTTTCCTCCTAATACCATTAGATGACCATTTTATTGATATTTGTATTAAGCTCTCAGCATGTCTCCTGCTGGAGTAAAACATCAGCACAGTAGCTGCCTAGATATAATGTGTTTTATGAGTATTGCTCCGGAATGATTCACTGTCCAGTGCAAAATGTATATTTAAATGGTAAAGTATAAAGCCAGACTTTTACAAATCAATTTGCTATTGTTAAATATTGCACTGCATTTTATTATACAGATCAATTCTATGGAGTTCATCTCTCTTTCTGTCTTGCTGCTTCTGTGTCTCACTCTCTGTCTGTCACTATACCCCACATAAATTACACTAGGTAGGCACCAGCAAAAGCTCAGTTGCTGAAAAAATAGAGAAAAAGTGCATGAATTGAATTTTCGGTTCTGTCAAGGTCATCTATTAGATTACTTACTTTGTGGTGATTTCGGCTTGGGCTACAGGATGGAATCGAGCCCATGTGGGAGGATGAGAGAAATAAAAGAGGAGGTCGTTGGCTCATCACTCTCAACAAGCAGCAAAGGAAGTATGATCTGGACCGCTTCTGGTTGGAAACCGTAAGGGTCTCAGGACACCCCCTCAAATAATACATGTTTTTTCATCCCAACACTGACACTTAACATTCACCTGCGTCTTGTCCTCAGCTACTGTGTCTCATTGGCGAGGCCTTTGACGACCACAGTGATGATGTGTGTGGAGCTGTAGTCAACATCCGGACAAAAGGGGATAAGATCGCTGTGTGGACAACAGATTACGAAAACAGGGAAGCTGTAACACACATAGGGTGAGGCTCTTCTTGTATATAATAATACCCTTATAATGTAAAAACGATAAAGGAAGCATGACTTTGACTGACGGATCTGTGCATCAGCAGCAGTAATGTTGTCAATCTGCTGGTCTGTTCCGTGGAAGAAAGAGCTGATCTGAAAAGGAAAGCTCTTAATTTACCAGTCAATCTGTGCTCCAACCCTCACTTCAGGTCATGAGGGAAATTACAAGATTTCAGATTCAAGTGGCTGAAATGGGTTTTCTCAGTAGGGTGGCTGTCCGCACCCTTAGAGATTGGGTGAGGAGCTCAGTGACCCGATAGAAACTCACGGTAGAGCCTCTGATCCTCCACATTGAGAGGAGTCAGCTGAGATGGCTTGTTTTGAATCCTTTTTGGATGCCGCTTGAATGTTTAACTGGTGTGTTCCTGACATAGACCAGTGGAAGTCTCAGGACATGCTGGAGGGAATATATATCTAGCCTGGTCTGGGTGTTCCATCTGATAAACCAACATGTTGTTGATGTATTAATAACATTTATGCAAATGTGTCTGTAAGTAGCAGACACTGAAGTAACAACAGAACGTAATGTGAAATTATTTTTGGCAGGAGGGTGTACAAGGAACGCTTGGGCATCCCTATGAACATGACCATTGGTTTCCAGTCTCATGCTGACACGTCCACAAAGAGTGGCTCTACTACTAAAAACAAGTTTGTGGTCTGAAAGTTCTAGAAGGCCAAAACTTTCTGTTTGTCTTATTCTTTTGTTCTTTCTTTTGTTCTTTGTCTTTCTTTCTTCTGTCTGTCTTAGTTTTTGGTACTTTTAATCAGATTTTTTTCTCTCTTGCTTTCTTATTTTCATTGCACATTATATTGTATTGTCAAATTTTTACATCTCTTTTATCGCTCTCTGTAGTTTTCTTTATTTGCCTTTTCAAATATATACCGGCAAAAGCAAATCCAGGACCTAAACTCCTGTAAACCACTCACAAGAACACCTTTCCTACTCAGTCCTTCAAAAAACACACTCTGTGAGACGTATTTAAACGAACTGTGAATTGCAGCTTGATGTTTTAAAAGCAATGCCCGCGCTGCCTGTTACATTCTCCCACAGAAGAGTTATTTCTCTTCTGATGTACACTACACATCAGTCTTAACAGTAACAAAATCTGATTATTTAGGCCATTTCATCAGTCTTTGTTTACCTCACTTTGTTGAAATTTTAGGAAACCTAGACAGATTGTATTATTTCTTTTATAATTGTGGAAATATTTAATAGCATAGGAAATATTTGTCTGTGCTGCTTTAATGCCTCCTGAAAACTTTAATTTATTCCAATGAATCCTCTACATTTCATTCACAAAGATGTTTAGTTATTGAGTTTGTCATCGAACCATACTTTATCGAGCTGCATTATTGCTTCCAATATGTTCTTGATTAAATTTGGTGTTTTACAATTTAAGATTTGCGTTCTATTGTGAAGTTGTGTTGCATCGTCACTGTCTGCTGTTCTTGACATTTCTCTTCTGTGATTGGTCTTCAGTAAGAAAGATTATTTATCGACTGTCTCTTACACAACTGCCACACAAAACAACAGATTTTGGAAGTATTTTCAAACCTGGGCTCTGAAAAGCCCATCAGAAGTCAGTATTTATTGCTGACATAAGTGTAATAGTGCATGCTTTTCATGGAAGTTTTCATTTATTAATTTTTATTTAAGCGACCTCTGAAAAGGGACAAGCCGAAAGAGAAGTAGTAGTAGTAGTAGATTTAATATGAACTAATTTATACCATTTGGGATTTGTGGAGGGTTTAAACTATTTGGGGTTTTTATAAATGAATTGTTCAAAGTAATATTACTCGTATTACTCAATGTGAATGAAGAATAGGACCATTTGTATATTTATCGCTCACTGTATAATTTGCTGCTATTTACATATTGTAAATTTTTTTTTGGTTTATTAATTTTTTTTTTTTTTTTAGTAAAGTAGAGAGTTACTTGACACTTGCGTGTCTGAATTTGACTCCAGATAGCTCCGATACAATTTTTTCTCACACATAGCAGCTCAAACACATGGATCATTGAAGACTACAAAAGCTTTCTGTCTTGATCTTAATCAGTGATAATTATTATGACCATCGGTGACACACTCTTTGGGTGGTGTTGTTGCTGGTCTTGATGTCTGGGTGGTCTGGCCGTTTATTTAGTGCTGGACAGCAGTATAATTAGACGACCCTCCGATTCCTCACTTTACATCTCAAGCATGTTTAATGAGAGATTCTTGAATCCATTCGTGACCTTTACAAAACTCTAATGAGGATCACGCGGTTTGTTCAGCAATTACTGGTCTGGTGCAGATAGAGATATGTGGTGTTGTCCTACATCCTAATTTAGTGGCTTGCTTTGCGTCAAGGGCGAATACTTGTGTGTTCATGCATAAATATTTCGATTTGATGGTCATGTCTTTTGAAAATGGAGGTTTCATTCTGAGAAAAAGCTCCAACCAGTTACAGGGCTCAGAAACGAGAAGTCTGTCATGGTGAGTGAGGATATTACACAACTGCTCTAAAAAGCAAAAGTGCTTTCAGGCACAGCTTTAACTTTATAGTCTGACCTCTGAACACCAGCTTTAATGGTTATTTACCAGGCAGGATGCTTTTAGGCTTAAACATGTCTTGTTTCTTTATACGCTCTCTTGCTCCTAGCAATCACTGAGCATGAAAGCATCATCATTATTATTGAGATTCAGGCTGTGGCTGGCTTCTTACAAAGAGATGTGGTCCAAGCACTAAGCTGCTTTACGCTAAATGTATAATTTGATACTCATGGCTTGTTTATTCTTAAATGGCAAATTTCTATTTATTCAGGATGTAGAGGATTTGTAACAGATTATGGGCATGATACAGATCTGTATATGTGATGAGAAATGGCCACAAGATGGAGACCAATCTTCACATTGTTTCAGCCAATTAGACGCCCACTGCCTGGAGAAGCTGAAGGTTCTCCCCTGAAAAATTGCTCTTTACTCACTCCATCCATCCCTGAAGGTGGTTAACAGACATTGGAACTGAATATTTTGTATTTATTATGATATATTGTATCAGTCAAATGAGAATGCTGGCCTAATTTGCCTGTTAAAACATTTGATGGCTCGTCAAACATGATTTTTTTTTTTACATTGCATTTAAAAAAAAAAAATTAAAAAAATATATTTGTAGATATTGCTATGTACTGTAACAAATTTTTTTTCCTCCCAGATATTGCCAGAGCAATAGTCTCAGTCTGTGATTTATGGGCAGCATTTAATGCATTCGACTTGGTTCTCCTATTTCTATTCATCCCGTGCAATTATTATTCCATTTTCCAAAACGTCTCGCTCAATATTCGGTCACAGCATGACCTGTAAATGCTTTGCCCGGCTGTTATTAGAGCACTGACGGATGAGTTTCTATTTCCTTTATGAGGCAAAGGGTGAGAAACTGAATTGTCCGCAGCTCGGAAACGGCACCGTGTCACACACACACACGCCGATAAGTGTGTTTCAGTGGATAGAATTGCTCGTGGCAGGAGTCCCTCGAGGGCCCTTTTTGATCTGCTCTGATGGTTTCCCATAGCAACCGACTGGCCAGTGAAGGGCTTCATATGGAGTGTGTGAGCAAGTTGAGGATGCATTCAACTGTATTACGTCCACACTTAAACTCTGACACGCAACACCGCACGAGCCTCACTTGGGCTTCGTCCACTGCGCGCGTGTCTGGAAGAAACGCTAACGAACGCGCCACATTCAGGTCTCACTCCTCGCAATGGCACCTCCGCGAACAAAGAGACCTTGAATGATCAAAGAATGGCTGTAACATCAAAGTCGCTCCCATGCGGCTGCCTTGCTTGTTTTTACATCTGTTTATTTTCGGATTGGGTTGTTTATTCATGCAGACGGAGTAAAAGATTTGTTCTCTGCAGATGTTGTCTTTTGTTGGTGTCAGTTCTGTGCATGATGCTGGTCGTTGTTGATGTGTGATAAGTGTGGTGAGTTTCTAGCTGTCTATTCCATCAAATCAGGTCAGGATGCAATACGTATTTTCTTTACAATCCTTTCACGCTTCATATTTTCAAGTTTGATAGATACTGAGTCTAAACTTAACCTTGTGGCCTCTCTCTCTCTCTCTCTCTCTCTCACACTCCTTCACTCCTCTTTCAGTGTCTCTTTTTACCCCTCACGGTCACTCTGTCTGCCTCTCCTTTTTTGTCTTTTCTCCAGGATTTCTCACCTTCTTGTTTCTTTCCGACTCTCAGCCTCTTTCGTTCTGTCTGTCTTTTTTTTTTCTACCTGTTTCTCTTTCTCTGACCGATTTCTCTATGTGACTCTCTTGATCACACGCATGCATGCACACACACACACACACTTGTATAAGATGTGTGCATGCAGGTAATTAAACAGAAACCAGCCAGAACTGTCATTTTTCAGCAAATAGAATGTCTCATATTCCCACTGAGTCCAATAATAAATGTGAAAGTGACTGCAGTAAAAAGACAGACGGGTGTCAAATTTTGTGAATGAGTCAAGACACGTAGCAGCACGGCACTGCTGCTGAAGAATGAGACGCATCTCAGACGAGCTGTCAGGGTCTGATAGAGGAAATGCCTGAACAAATAACCGCTCGCAGTCTCAATGCAGTATACGCACACAAAAAAACAATTAAAAACCACACTCCAGAAAGACATTAAGCTTTAAGCAGGACGTGTGAAACCAGCTGAGGAGCATAAATATGTAACTAGTTTCTATTCTTTGTCAATCCTCAGAGGTGCTGACCTTTATTGCTTACATATGTTCATGTGATATGATAAAGTATAACCTGCTCACGCATGCGTTGAATTGGCTCTCTCACACGCACCTGCTGCCCATACCAAGCAGAATGGGATTCTCCTTGCTCCCGACCTGGAGCATTACTGTAATGTGGTGTGTCTGAACTGCCTAAGCTGTACTGTAATTGTCTCCAGGGTGACAGGATGGTGGTTGTGTGTGTGTGTGTGTGTGTGTGTGTGTTACTAGATCCTGGAATCTGCAATCACGGTAAGCTTTCATCTCCTTTGATATCAGATCAGCCTGACACAATCAGATGATCAGCTTCCACAATCCTGGCCTTTGAAATGACTTTGGCATTCCACAGAGCTCGCGCTGCATTGTGACGCCTCTGAAATGAAGACTAACTAGCTGCTATCAGATCAGATGCTTTGAAGCTTCATCTAAACATTTCAGAAGCAATTTAATCAATTATTTTCTGGCTAAGGCGGCGGGGAGCTAATGGGCAGGGGTTTGATTAAAACATCCGCTGCGGTGAGAAAAACTGCTGGCTGAGATTTTCCTGCTTGTGATTGTAGACACCAGTAATGTTAAAATGCGGAACTATGAGTTAGACATGGCATTTTATGTTTCCCAAAGTATGGAGAAGTGACCCCCCCCCCCCCTCCCATGTTGTCCCCTCAGAGGGATTTGGTGTGGAAGCACACACTGCGGCCCAGCTGAATGAGGCGTGCGCTATGCAATCTCCGAAAAGGCGATGGGTTTAAGGCACTTGGCTGCTGCTATTTTAATCTAAAGGCTGGAGCATTAAGTCAGACGGGCGATAGAGCCATTGAAGGGCCTCCTTCAGGGCTATAGCTGGTTACTCAAGTGAAGCTCAGGAACAGAAAGAGAATATCTGCATGCAAATGAGCTTTCTTGGGCAGTTATTAGCAGGTTTGTTTTTACTTTTATGTAAATTGGAGGAAGAAATGTGATGCATTTCCTGCTTTTTTTCTACTTCGTTTCCTTCTGTCTCACTAAGTCTTCACCCTACATTCCCTTCATGGACGAATATCTCCATGACGACCCTGTCCTCTGTCTCTTCCTCATTCAGCTCTCTCTCTCTCTCTCTCTCTCTCTCTCTCTCTCTCTCTCTCTCGTTCTGTCTCTAGTGTGCGTCATGAAGAAGAAAAGTGCCTAATCCCCTTGGAACTCAGTATAACAGACACACATCCCAAAATCAGCATTTGGGAAGACGTCACGCGCAAACTCGTCACTCTCTGAATGAACGAGGCGTTGCAACGGGAAACAACGGATTGAAGAGAAGCAAGACAGAGGGAGGGTGGAGATGAACGCGTATTGTTCTTGAACTGGAGGTGTGGCATCTGCCGGGCGTTGTCGTGGAGACCGAGCGCTGGCTGATCACTCAAAGACGCTGATCATAGGGGCGCTGATCCATATGGCATCAAGAACAGCAGCCACAGGTAACCCAGCAGCCCACCCTCATGTTTGTGACGAGAGCATGTCACTAACACACAACGGGAAAAAAAACAGTTAGGGGGAGAAGAATAAGAAGGACAAAAAGTGAGCGTGCACGTGAAGCGCGCGCTGTGCCAGGTAGCTTATACAGGAGCGGATCAGAGGTGTGCGCGTGGTGGCGCGCGCGTTGTGACTCATAAAGGGGAAAGTGGTGATGTATTCTGCCAGGGGGTTTCAGCAAGAGCTGCTGCAACATTTTCAAGCCGCTCCTGCTGTGTTTTTAGTGGGGAGGTGGAGGGAAAAGGTAAGGGAGTGAAGAAGACACCGCTGCGATATTTCATCAGCAAACCTTGCGCGCGCTCGGCACACGTAAGTGTGTCACTAGTTCACTTTGTCTGTGACGGTCAGGTGTCAATGTCGACGCGCGCGTTCCATCCCTCCTCCTCCTCCTCCTCCTCTTTCTCTCTTTGCTCTCTCTTTCTCCCTCAGCGAAGGACAGCCACCACGATTCTCTCTCTCGTTTCTTGATCGCTCGCTGATAAAACCGAAAGGCTCTCGACAGTGATGGATTCCGTTCCCGGGTAAAGAGTAAAAAAAGTGTGGATTTCTCGGAGATAGAAGGACAGGTTTGGGCTTTAAGACGTAATCCAGAGAAAACCTGCCTTCCTGAAAGACGGACCGAGATTTGACTGAATAAGTAAGTAACTTGCGGAATGAATTACCGCTGACGGTTGTTCGTGTGATGAAAGTGCGTCGAGTGTGGGAAGAGCTCTCTCGTTTGGTTTAAGGCAGAATACGAACTCGGTGGATCTCCAGACAAATTGAAATCTCACACGCATTAAAGGTTGAAGAAAGACGCGAGTAACTTGATATGATGTTATTTGGGGGTTTCGCGCGTTGGTTGCCTTTAGTATTTTGGCAAGGATGTGATTAAAATAACGGAACGACACTTTTTAAAGTTATAATTCTCACCTTGTGTCAGTGTGGTTGGATGTCCCGTTGTGAATTGTTTCACGTGATGGAGAAAATGCAAAGAAAGTTGGATGAAGGACTCGACTGTTGAAATGTTCCGTGACATGTGTAGCGATAGTGCAGCCTTGTTGTCTAACACCTGATGCACAATAATTGACGTCCCGTTATATCACAAAATCGTTTGTAAGAACCCTCGCCCCCACATTATAATTCTATATATTCAGGGTGGAGGGGGGGATCAATGTTCCACCTTTTTAAGATCCTAATTAGACCCCAGGGGAAACATACTTGAATAAAATATTAATACAACTGCCTTGTGATTCTAATGTAGGAATCAGCAGGGGCTGCTGCTTTATGACGTTAATCCCTGCTTTATTCGCCTTGTAATAGACGAGATGAACAGGTCTGGATTGTTTTTTCCCGTTTGTTTCACCTCCAACTTATGAAACCATGATTTCGCCGTGTTTATTAGCAAATCTTTTGGCAAACAACACCCAGATTAGTTGCGCTTCCAGGCTGATTTGATCAAATTTATAAACGAATTATAGCTGTTTTACACTTTCTGTGTGTATTTGCAAGGATTTTCAGTCGTTTTAAACGACGGAAGCATCTGCCTGTTGTTGTTTTTTCATGTTTAGCAGGCGCACGCACACACACACAAACACACACAAATATGTAAATATACATGAAAAATATGCTTCAGTAAAATTATTGTTATATTTTTTAATAATATTATATTAAAAATAAAGCTATTCAAGTAAGAATATTGTATATTCATTTTCATATTCATTCTCATTAAGTGAACTACGAAAATGTCAACATTTTGTATAATGGAAATTTATTTTGTAATTGGGTAAATTAGTTTACTGTGATGTAGGAAAGAGGAAAGAAAAGTAAATGACAGTGATTTGGTACAGGTTGGTTTCTGCAGGTAGAAAACCAATATGAAATCTAGATTCCATTTCCTGGACTGTTAACCTGAACCTAACAGAAGCTGTAATTGCTTTAGCATGTTATTTTAACTGCCCTTTAATCGAATCTCCTTAATTATTGGTCAATTGCTTTGATTTTTTTGCTCAGAAGCACATCACTTCCCAGTAGCCGAGGCTGTTACAGGCTAGGCTGTTGTGACATGGTTCGAACGGTCAGTTGTCATGCAGTAAAATGAGCAAGACTCTTCCAGATTCTGCAAGGTGGGATTCTCCTCCTGCAGTGACAGGCAGCTGCTGCTACAATATAGAATAAACATATTGAGTTAAAATAATTGAGAACAAGTGGCAAGTGAAGTAAAACCTCCTGCTTCTGGGGATTTGTAAATCAAGAGTTTGTTCTCCAGAGCCTCTCCTAATAAGCCTGACAGTTTAGCTGGTTTCATTAAGGAACCAGTGAGCAATGCCAAAAGGCTAACAAATTAGACACACCAGCGTTAACAATCTGCAGGGACATATGGGGAGGATAGAAAGGAGATTTTTAGATTGAATGGTTTGCCTGTTCTGTCGTCGTCTTCTAAATCCCAGTGTCTGCCTTTCTCTCACTTCCAAATCACTTATAATTCCATTAAGAACTCCACTTCAACTGATAACAAAATTGAATGTCAGCACAAATTAATCACATGCAAAACAGATTATAGCACAGTGGACAAGCATTGTGTTTGACACTCTAAATGAATATGAAATAGTGATTATTTCACTTGATTGACTGAGTATTTTTGTCTAAACATTTGTTGGATTGAAAATCAAAGCAATGAAATAAACCTCAATGATACTTTATCAGTTCACTGGACATTTATTATTCCAGATTGCACATTTCAGATTTTTTCAATTGACTAGCATAGGGAAAGACACTTACTCCCACATCCTCCATGACTCAAGGCTACCCACTGCTCCGGGTAGGTGTGTGTGTGTCGCGATGGTGAAATATAGAGTAGGTGGTCGATTAAATTCAGTAGTCAGTGTTTGTTATTAATCAGAACTTTGCATGATTGTGTAATAAATAGTTTGCTTAAGTCTTACTTTCTCTGTAAAGAAGTGGATCAATAGACAAAAGGAAACTGAAAACCTGAAATTATTCTGAACGGCTTTTAAGTGAAGATGGACGAGTTTAATTTAAAGTGAGGCAAACCTGACACACACACACACACACACACACAGGTTGTGCCACTTGTAGCTGCTCAGGTTAGTCTCTTATAAGTACAACAGAATGAGAGAGATTTGTCGTCCTGTCATAGACTTTTGACTTTAAATATCCAAGTGCAGAGTGGTGCGCTATAGTTCCACTGCTGTTGATGGCCTCCATGCAGGAGCTTCCTGAGCATCCTACAGGGAAACTGCTCTGACGGACACCTTTTTTTTTTGGTGACATTTATTCCTCCTAAAAAAGCATGTGACTCATCCTTGAAGAGCAAGTTTGGAAAGTTTTTCTAAAGGGAGAATTGTTTCAATATTCAGGACTCAGTTGCATCTCATTTGCGATTGAACAAACTTTAACAAGCCTCTTTTATTTCAAGGTAATATAAGCATCTCGGTCTCAGCGGCGCCAACCACAGGGGGAGCTGTAATGTTTGCTGGTGTTTTCGTCTGACTCGCTCTTTCCGCTATGCTGAACAGGAGAATGAGGGCAGATATTTCTTACTCCAGTTTATGTTCCTAGAGTTATTTTCTCTGGTTTGTGCACCGGGGATTAATGGATTAAATGAGCTTGTATAGCTAACGCAAAGTTTTCCTGACATAGAACACTACACACTTGAACACATTACGTATAGCAATAGGCATTGTTGTATATACTCCACTATACTCCACCTTGCATGAGGACAGACAGTAAAAAAAATACCCAAAATATGAAGCCAGATAACATTCTCCCTAATCTGCATTATGTGCATGAATTAGCATGTATCAGACAGCAATCTAAATATGCATGTGGATGAATGTGCGACTCTGCCAGTCAAGTCTGTTTCTCAGAGTTTGGGAAGGATTCACTCACAAGTTTTCTTCTGGGCTACTTATGCAGCGATTGCCAAAGCAATTTTACTTAGTGGTCTCAGTTGAATTGCTTTTAATTTAATGGGCTGACCAATGTCAACCATCAAGTATCAGCCAAAGACTTAAGAATTGGCTATTGCAGTGCAGGACGGTTTTAAGAACGATGTGCTGGGTTTGATTCACATGTGGAGTTAATATTTGTAGTGTAATGTGGATTTGAGAGTTATAGTTCAAGCTCGTAGTTGTAATGCATCGTGGGATTCAGGAAAACACTTAAGAGTGTTGCCCCTTCCACCAGTCAAACCTTCTGAGTCAGTTCTGCGTATATGCCAAGTTTAATGTCGATGCTTAGTTTCTCCAGAGACAGAACACGAACACGAATATGAACATCTAACTCCTTAAAAGAATCTTTTAAACGTTCATTAAACAAGAGATTTTTTTTTTTTAAACAAGACAAGTTTTTTTTCTTTATCATTTGCATAAAGTAGTTTATCTGTTCTTTTTATCTTGTTTCTAATTCCTAATAAATTTGTGAGTTGAGATATATTGAGGCAAATGTAACTACATTTTGAAGTAATAAAAAAATGTAAACATTTCAATGGAAGGCAGGCTGAATATAACAATCTTTCTCATTTTAATGTTATTTTATGAATGTTTCATATCAGGTTTTGATTTATTTGAATCATCTTAGCTTTTATGCTTCTGTTTAAAAACAAAAGTGCACTTTTTTTTTCAGTTGTTTTTTTAGACATTTTGACTAACTTGAGCTTATTCTTACTAAACTGTGGCATATTAAACTCAGAAATAATCTCTATATTATAATCGTCTTTAATCAAATAATTGATTTTTAATTTATTTCTACACTAAAATATTTTTCTAGCATAATTTTTCATTATTTATTATCAGTATTAGACATTGGATGACTGTGTTGTGCACAAATTGTGAATTGTTTGTGAATCGCAGTAGGGATTAACCACTGTGGATTAAATCACCTATACGTTTCATTTTAATTGAGGCAACTGAGAAATAAACACACAGCTCAGAAGCAAAGTTTGGACAGTCCTATGTGTGTTTGTGTGTGTGTTTACTGTTGTGAGGTTATCGTCTCCACGCTAGATTTCGCCTGCAGGGTTAATTAGCATTGCAGAAGCGTCGTCTAGAGGCAGTCTGCTCATCAAACCTTTTCTTTTCTCCCTCTGTTGAATTTAGTTTTTTTCGTGTGTGTATGTGTGATTGTGCTGTATGCAGAGAAGAAATGAATGAAAATGCACAAGCGATGCTCGTATTACACAGAACCACGATGATACACACCCACCCACACACACACTCACACAAACACCAAAGGGAAAAGAACCTGTTGGTCAAATAAACGTGACTGCACACACATTAGCGCTATTACACTGGCATGCAGGTGGAAATCGGTGTTCTGCAAGCTTTCTCTGCCTCATTGTTTTTCTCGCATCCATTGCGGCAAAGCTTTTTTCCCTCATTCTTCTGGGATTTTTCCCCCCATTGTCTTCAATTATCTTCTGTTCTCTTGCTCCGCATTAGTCGACTGTCTTTCATCATCTTAAATGGTGTGGTTCTTAACTTCAAACATGTCTTTTTTAGGTTTAAAGGTAGTATTTCTTTTTTACAGCGTGTGTCACAGTTGTGCCTAATCAGCCAATGGAACGTGATTATTGATCAGCGGTGATAATCCCAAAATTGCCCAGCATCAACTAATTAATCGGCCTGGCTGATCTAGAGCTTATCGAACCACCACTTAGTGTATTGGTCTTACAAATGCACTGAACTTATTGAAACATGGGTTATAATCGAACTACAGTGCTTTTTCTGCATTGTTGAGTTGCATTCCACAGCCACATGGCTGAACTTGACATGACACAGTCGGAAAAATTCAATTAATAGCTTGTCACCGTAAGTCTTCCAAATCATATACAATTCCTGTTGGCTGATTGTGGATTGATTTGTTGTTCACACATTTTGAAAGGATTCATGGTGGATGTGACCTGAATGGTGACCCGATGACCTGTAATTGTCAGCAATGACTCATTGGCGTGTGCTGATTGCTCAATTACAATCAGGTGAAACAGTGCAACAGGATTTAAAAAGATTACATAATTCTTTAAAAAGATTACGTCATTTATTAGACAGTTTCAAGCTTAGTTGTCTATAATTTTGAAAAGCAGATAAGCCAAACGTTTTGCAGTTTGTGAATTGGTCCTGGAGTGCTACTCCGAATCAGGAAAAAAACGTCCTTGAATCTTTTAATATTTTTAATAATTAATACTTTGTCAGTATTTAAAAAAAAAAAACTGCAGCTCTTAACTGAATCTGCAATATTTGTTTCATGGCATTTATATATAAATCAGACTTATATATAAATTCAGCTGGATGATTGGTAGTACCAAATAAAACATTTTTTATAAGAGGTTGAAAACCATTTCTTATTCCTTATTTTCCACAGTCCAAACTTTCATTTATTTGTCGCCGCAGAACCTACAGTTACCCCAGTGAGAACCAGTGTCCATTGTACAGGCATATGTTAATTTTCACTATATTTGCTCCAAGTCCTGCCAGTTTGAAGGACAAATTGTGACAGTTTTGACAAACCCTGAATTAAACCATTAGCAGCCGAGCCCAAACTCCCACCTAATTGTGCGGCGAGTGTCCGTTAAACATAGACACATTGCATCAGCTCTTCCTGTCCTGGCAGCTAGACAGCTTCCGACTTACACAAACATGTACACACACTCATTTATACTAATAAGGAGCTGACAGCATGCGAACATGCTTGAAATATTCCTAGAGACTTCTTTCTCGTGCGGGAACAGGCCATCGCAATTACGGAGCGGCTGAAATGTGTGAAGCGACGTACTCTGGCGAAATCATTTGGGTATTATTAAAGTATTCAGCGGATTCTCACCTGAGCAGGAGAGATATGAAACATTCAGAGATAAGGCCCTGATTGACAGCCAGGTTGCCATGGATTCCGAACTACGCAGAATTTCAGCCTTGTGCAACGTGAGAGAGGTTTGAAGAAGAGAATGTGTAACAACGCAGAGATCAATAGCAGCAGTCGATAGCGCTCCACTGGGCTGGATCAGAGAGCTATAGAGATACTTGCACACTGTCTAAAGCGACACACAGCCTCTGGCACCTACATTTAGACACCTCTGTGTAAAATGATCACCAGATGTAGTTCAGCCTCACGTTGTAGCTCTGAATTAAACATGAGATCCCGAGACCTCAGAGGATCAAGGTCAGCGCACACCATTTCTCACCTACACTATGCACTCCAATCACAGTTTAGCATGGTGTATTTGTTCTTCTGATTTTTTCACATGCATTCCTAGAATTGTTTGAAACATTCGCAAACAGATATTTTTGTAGTTTTGTCCAGCACATCTGCAATTGCCGCTCCAAACTCAGTTTCCCGTGATCCTTCTGTTCGCCTGTGAGCCATATTGGTTATTGTGTTCAGAAATTTCTTGTATTTGCTGTTCGCGCCTGTTTGAACTATGTTCATTGTTGAGTCTCCATTGTTTATGTGATATTGATGAATATTTTATATGGATGTTATATTTGAGACTAAATGTGCTGATTGAATATATTGGGGGAACCAGATTAAAACAAGTAATTAACAAAATAATCAAATAAAAAATGTAATACACATACAAATAAAAACGAACACCCTAAATTATCAAATTAATCGAACATTTAACATCAACATTTAATTTTAAGTAATTTCATGGTTCTTTAGAAGAGGGCCGTATTTGGCTCAGGGGCCAGCCACAATTTTGCTATAGTGTTTTCCGTTGGAACTTTTGACATTTTAGAACGATTTTAAGCATGTCAGGCAACCCTCTTCTTTTCCCCATCCAGATAAGAGGACACTTATTTTCTTTCATTCAATGCAAAAAGGGATGAGGCTAAAATTAGATCAAGTAAAACTGAAACCGAGCTAATCTGCTGAATGTCCTGAAAAAAGGCACAAAAACAAGGCACTGATGTAGAGCACTGACAGAAACACTGGCAGATTGTTTCCAGCACACCTGCTGTACACAAGGAACCGCTCTGATCTTTACTCGGATTCAGCAGAGGTGGAGGCAGAAGCTTTCCGATGGTTTTCCGAGCTTAGCACGTGGGGTTCTGGAGCGTCGCTGGCGTTTGATGTTTATTTGGACGTTTCATCACCTTTGATTTAAAAAAAAATCTTAGAAGTTCCTCTCATTTACAAGTTCAACTCTTTTTGTCTTGCAGATTTGCAAGTTTTGCAACTGTTCTGACAAAACTCATTATGTTTGGCAACAGATTACAGGTTCTACAGCCTACACCATCCTCTTCTGTGCTCGCTGTGGAATCGACTTGTGAACTGAAACTCTGCCACTCGAGTTTCTGCATTTAGCTGACTCTTTTATCCAAAGCGTCTTTTATTGCAATACACTTTTGTATTGAAGCGTCTTGATGATTTGCTTTTGAAGCGAACTATTAAGTTACACTGCATTGATCAAGCAACAGAAATTAAGTATTTATTATAATTAATATAAATAATTAATTAATAATAAGTGAATGCATGGCAAAATCATTCAAACTGCAATTAGTGAATTTTTGTGTGTCAATATTTTTTTTATTTACTGTACTCTAAGATAAAATGTATAGCATTATTGATACAAAAACTGTTGTTAAATTAATTACCGTAATTAATTCATTAAATTAATTTAATTAGTGTTTAACAAATTGTTGTCAAGAAATGTGTGTATAGTGTACCAATATATGCCCTGTTTACAGTATGTAAATAAATAAATATACTATGTACATTGTGTGTATACATATACACCGTTTGTTTATAAGTATTATTAATTTGTCATGTAAATGTGATATAACATAATAATTAAACATAATAATATTTTAAATGCAAGTAATTTATAATGCACAAAACCCATATTTGCTCTGCTGTTTTTTTGCCTAAACATTTAGATTCACCAGGTACTGGATCAAAAATGTTTAATTCCCATGCGAGTGAATAATGTTTATTCAGTGTACTGTTGAGTGTCGAAGTTGGAAAAGCTGACGGTGTGATGGAGTGCGATAACAGATCTGAAGTCCATCCAAGCAGAATGCGTTTCCCTTTTGTGTGACTGCATGTCCTCTCACATAACTGCTTATCTCTCTTCATCGAGAGAGACTTTGAATGATTAAATTGATTAACTTTGCCTTAGAAATGCATCTCTAATCCAGACACCTTTAGGAAGAATTACATCGCCACTCACACTCTCCCCTGCTGCTGATCCTGTCATCAGATTGGCTGGGATGAATTGAATTATTAACTCATTAAAACTTAATAAAGTTCCGCTGTCAGCGAGCTGCTGCCCATAATGAACCACCAGCCTATCGCTGCCCCCCGATGTTACGGCCTGACGCCTCTTCCGTCTTCATTGCGGCCCTCGCGTCTGACTCGTCGCGTCTCCACACACCCGAAGGAGACGTGAATGAAACCGAACCCTGCCAAGGCTGAGAAATGCGTCTCTCGTGCACGCAAGGACATTTGCAATCACGCTCCTTGAAAAGCGACGAGAACGCGGTCGTGAGGCCTGTGACGTGTATTGATTTGAAAGGAAAGCCGACGTTACAAATCACAATACGTGTTTGAGTTGCAAGGCTTGGTTCGCTGGGATCTATTGAACGTAGGATGTGTTAAGAATTCCAAGACTTCACTCTGTCGCTGGGATTAAAGGGATTCTTGATCTATTTATAACAACTTTTTTGTTCGCCACATCAGATGAGATCTGTGTTGTATCTGAGTATAAGTCTCTGAATGACACTTCCGAGTGAAGCCAGGCGTCAGGTTTTTTCAGTGCATATACAGGTCAGTCTGTTGCTATATTGGTTTGGAGCCGTTCCGTGGTGGCTCACCCGCTCACTGAAAACCATGCCCCATTTCCAGCCCATGATTATGACCAGAACTTGTGTCTCTTTATGTGCATTATGGAGCAGATAGTTCCCATGACGGTTTTACGCTTTACGGCCCCTTTGAAGGGTCCAAAGGCTCATTGTATTTCCAGAGCAATATCTAAGAGCAAAAAGCAAAGAGGGAAAAGAAACACACTTGAAGTTTTTAACAGAGTGTTTTATGTCCAAAAGAACATGAACCTTTTAAACATGAACTGATGGTTGGATGATAATAGTAGCTTGTAAAATAGTAATATTTCACATTTCAATTATTCATATCAAATTAGTTTGTAGTGTTTTCTGGGGTACATCTAAATGCTTTGCACTTTTATGATGAACACGTTAATTTTTAATGTGCTTTTTTATGACCAAATGACTGTAATTTAAATGCAGGTTTGGATGAGGCTCATGCAAGATGGATGAAAACAGAGAACATAACGCTTCCCTCGCTGGTGATTCTGATATGAGGTGCCTCAAGTGTCGTTTTGATTTTTGCTTTGTCAATAATAAGGGATTTATTTCGCCTTTTCCTTGTGAGATTGTGAGAGAATTTAATCTGTTCAAAAAAAAAATCAATGTGACTAAATCAGATTACAGTGCAATCGACATTTCTGTAGAATTCTCTTGTTACACTGTGCTTTTGTTGTTTGTGCCCTGTTGATTCCTCATTTGCTTTTAGTATTATGCAATTATTGAACTATTCAGAGATTGTCTAAAAGTGTTTGTGTTTAAGTTGAGTGTATAGAGTGTGATCTATATCACGGTTTTGGCTCGTAGCCAACGGACTTGTGGAATGCCTGCCTTTTGCTTTCTTCCATTATTGATTTTGATTGGCAAAGCAGGACCTGTGCCAGGGGAGCATGAGGTTTCCATGGTTATGGCATGTTTGGAGATGTCTTTCTCTCTCTCTGTGTGTGTGTGTGTGTGTGTGTGTGTGTGTGTGTGTGTGTGTGTGTGTGTGTTAGAGCAGGAGACGATCGATGCACCACAGGGTTTCTATCAGTTAGAATCAAGTGAGGTCTTGCACAAAGGTGCTGTGAGGAAATATGAATTAAAAGAAAAGATCCAAGGTGCATGTGCGTTTCAGAGTCTCTCATTAACATAATTACATGCTGAGTCTAAACATGAATTATCACTACAATGAGTTTTTGTGTTTACTGTTGAAACAATCTTTGTTTTATAAAGTAACTTTCTATATAAACATAATGTTCAAATTTGTGCTCAATTTCATGTAATATATTTGTGATTGTGTGCATGTAATGTACACACCGTAAATGGTATTATGTAATGCACATACCGTAATATAAATATACGCACAATATTGATTCATATATTTGTGATTTGTGTGGGTCTGTATGTGTAATATATGTAATTAGTACAGTATACGTAATATGTAACCCTTTTTTGTGTTACAAATGTTAGCATTACACATATCTAATTATGCAACTGTAGCATAAATCACATCATCTCTCTCTCTCTCTGCAGGTGGCCATGCTGTTCTCACCGTTTTCTTGTGCTCTGGGCCTTTCCCTCCTGCCACTCCTCCTGTTTCAGTATCACGCCAACGCCTGTCCTGCCCGCTGTGAGTGCTCAGTGCCCACGCGATCCGTGTCCTGTCACCGCCGGCGGCTGGTGCAGGTGCCCGAGGGTATTCCTATAGAGACCAGAGCACTGGACCTCAGTAAAAACCGTCTGCGCACCGTCACGCCGCAGAACTTCTCTTCGCTGCTGTTGCTGGAGGAGCTGGATCTCAGCAACAACCTGTTGTCGTCTGTGGAGCCTGGCAGCTTCCGGGCCCAGCCACGCCTGCGCCTGCTTCGCCTGCGCTGCAACCAGCTGACCCTGCTACCCCGCGGGGCGCTGGCAGGCCTCAGTGAGCTGACTCTGCTGGACGTCAGTCAAAATCGTCTGGTTATTCTCCTGGACTACGGCTTTGAGGAACAGCGGAGGTTGCGAGTGCTCGAACTGAGCGATAATGAGCTGGTGTTCATCGCCCCGCGGGCGTTCAGCGGCCTGGCGTCCCTGCGCTCTCTCACGCTGCAGCGCTGCAACCTCAGCACGGTGCCCACACACGCCTTGGGGCATCTGCATGGCCTAACAAGCCTACGTTTGCGCGACTTGGGCATCGCCGAACTACAAGCGCATGCTTTTAAGGGCCTTCCGCGATTGAAACACCTTGAGGTGGATCACTGGCCGTTGCTGGAAGGATTTCCCACATCTGCTTTGCAGGGGCTGAATCTCACCACCTTGTCCATCACGCACACCAACTTGACGACTGTTCCAGTTGTGGCGCACTTGCAGTATCTCACGCATCTCAATCTGTCCTACAGCCGCATCCGGGTCTTGCCAGCGGGCTGGTTGCGGGGAATGGACAGGCTGGAAGTGTTACGGGTGCGACAGGCCAACTTGATCAGCGTGGAGCCTCAGGCCTTACAGGGAGCGTCTTCTCTGCGCCTCCTCGACCTCTGCTATAATCGACTGGCCACGCTCGAGAGGAGCGTTTTCCCTGCTTCTGAAGTCTTGAAGAATCTCATGATTGGTCAGAATCCTTTAGTGTGTGACTGTCGTCTGCGCTGGCTGCTGGAGAAGACGCCGCCGTTGCTTTTTGGGGAGGTTCAGCCCGAGTGTAACGCTCCCGCAGTCCTGGCGGGCAAAGCCTTCAGAGACCTCACCGAGCCGCAGCTCACGCGCCATGTCATTTGCACCAAGCCCAGGGTGATTTCAATGGCAACATCTCCCTCGCAGGCAGAAGAAGGGCAGAGGGCGTGGCTGTACTGCAGTGCAGAGGGCGCTCCGGCTCCCTCCGTGTCATGGCTGACCCCACATCGACGGCACATCACCACCAAGAGCACAGGACGGGTTGTGGTCCACAACAATGGCTCGCTGGAATTCCGAATGGCTGAGCCACAAGACAGCGGCTTGTATGTGTGCGTGGCATCTAATCCGGCGGGTAACGCCACTCTTTCCGTGACTCTTGCCGTGAAAACATCGGGCATCAGAGACAGAGGCCTTTACGCCAACCGCAGCTTGATTTACGACCCTGACTACAACAGCTCCATGTTCAACGGCACTGAGGAGTACACCATCCGGGTAGTGCTGGACTTCACCACCATCCTGGTCTCCACCGCGATGGGCTGCCTCAGCTTCCTCGGCGTGGTGCTTTTCTGTTTCCTGTTGCTGTTTGCATGGAGCCGGGGGAAAGGGAAACACAGAGGGAGCGTTGACATCCAGTACGTCCCACGAAAGAGGAAAGGCGCCAACTCAGAACTCACAGAAACCAGCGGACCCAGACGAGTCAACATGAAGATGATCTGAAGTGCACTCTTCGTGTGTGTGTTTGTGTGTGTGTGTGTGTGGGTGTGGGTTTTTGTGCCGCTAAGGATGTATTTAACCTTGAGAGTTTACACGTATCCCAACGCAAACACTTATCAGCAACAGCGACTACAAAAGAGTGAAAAACAAAAACGCCAAACTGTATCTGCAATGCTTTGTCTGTAAAAGCATTGTTTGGACAGTGCAGACATACAGTGTGTTATGTTCAAGATGTTGTATATATTTCATATTTGTGGGAAAGAATGGTATATTTATACTTCTATATCTATATCTACTACAGATCACATTTAACTCTCAAAACGCTGCAAAACTCAAGTCGTCTTCCCCAATAAGCAAAGTATCTACGGGAAAAAGCCTCGGCAGTGCTGTGTTGTGAAGTGTTTGGTTTTCCTCAGAATTCCTGTTCTCCCAGGACATCCCGTCCTCCGCAGACCTCTCCGGGGGCATCAGCCGGAGCACCGTCTGCTGTTGTGTTGTGAAGATGTTAAAATGCAAGAAGACGTTTACATGGTGGGTTTTTGGGGGGCTGTATTTTGTGACTCAGTGGAAGTCTGTGGACCTGTGTGAAAATGTTCCTTTTTTTTTCTTATGTTCTGTCAAATGCTGCTCAAATGTTTTTACATACTAAATATCTGGGTATATTTTCCAAAGAAAATAAAGATAAATCATAAAGCTTGATAGGTGTTCCTGTCTCCTGAGATTTTGGGTGCTTTGATCTTCTCTCAGCCAGTCCCTGTGGTACAAACCTTGAATTGAAATGCAAGCGGACCGTATAAAAGCTTTATTGCCTTCGGATGCTGTTATGTTATTCCCCTCTATTATATCTTTCTAAACAGCTTTAAATTCATCTCTTTCTAGTGGAGAATCACTGCATTGTGCATGTGTCTGCATTTATATTGCTAAATTTCTCAATAATCCCAATTATGGGATAGATTAGAAGTGTGGTTGCTAGGCAACAAGCATGTGTGTAGAAATGTTGGTCAGTTTGAGATATCATCTTGGACTCCCATGCAGATGTGGAAGCAATCAGCTTCTTGAGAATCATTAATTGCTGTGAATTTTTTTCAATACTGATAAATTGCTCACAAATTTGCATAAAATGTGCGTGCACCGATTTCTGTTGCTCAAGACATCATGGGTTTGATTCCCACAGCATTATAAAATTGTCTCGGAGTAAATATTTGATGCAATTCAAATGGTTTGGGATAAAAGCGAAGTGTAGAAATGTAATGCGTTTTAAACTGGGTCTGTAAATGTAAATGAATAATAGAATAGATAACTTGTAAATGGCTTCTATCCATTACCCAGATATTTTGGCAGTGACCTTTTTAGGCCTCTCAAAATTCAGAAACTGTCTGCCGCCTTTAATGTCACTGCTTACGACAGTTCCAGCGCTTCAGGACTGTGTCTTCTGTCGATACTGTTCTGATCTCATTCCCCTGTTGCTTCGGAGTGAAAAACAACTGCATCTGGAGTTACGTGCCGTCAGCTGTTCACTCTGTGTATGTTCGCTGTTCACATGTCAGCCATACGTTTGCCTGTGGGAAAGTGTATGGATTTGGTATTATCTTCAATGTTCAGAAGAGAGTTTGAACATTTCTGTTGAGTATCTAGTATTTTAAAATAGTATAACTATAAATTATATATAATATGAAACAAATATTGTTCTTTTTATTATATATTAATAAAAAAGAATTATATAACTATATCTATCTACAATTAACTATACTATATTAAGCTTTATATCTATATTTAAAATATAGTTATTTTGTCTCTCACAAATTTGTATATACACATTGCAGATGTACTTAACTTAAATATATTTGTACATTTGGAAATGAAATAAATACAATACAATAAAATGTATTTGTAAATAAAAGTAATGCAACGTTGATGTAATGCTTGCATGTGCACTACTAATATGAGTGTATATGTTTATAAATACATTATATTCTTTATAAATATACCTACACGTCCAAACACACACCTACATATTCATTAAAAAACTCAAAAATGTAGACTCCAACTACATTTTTAAATCACAAACTTCTCCTTTCACATCTTCTTGTCAGTTCTCTTACGACCAAGCATTTCATTTCCAGCATGTTTCTCTTCTTCCTACATTTCACACATTGCCCCTTGCAGCCTTATTTAAACTCTATTCCCTCCTGATCTCCTCTTTATCTCGGCTCAGTAGGACGGAGGAAAGACGAATAGTGAAATCACTTCTTGATAAAACCCAGTGCATTGGAATTACATTTAGCTCATTTAAACAACTTTTTTTTTCCATAGTTTTTCCTTTTTCGTCACATGGTTCAGATCAATCGCAGAAGAAACCAGTACAAGGAGAGTTCTGTATGGAGACCGTCCGCCCCAGGTCACTGCTTTTGCTTGCTTTCTGTCCCACATCCACACAGCCTGAAGGTGCTGGTCCTCGTGAGTGTGTTGCGCAACCTACTTCATCTAAGTATACCTGATCCGAAAGAAGTGTACATGACTCACAGAGTGCAGCTGAAGAGCTTACAGTAATGTCTCTGAATGTGATGAGAGAAGCATAACTCAGACATTACAGCATCAGGAGGTCATGCATCTGAAGGTGCTTTCTGAGAGACCCAAGAGCAACATGTTGTAGGTAAAGTGAGTTTGGGGAAAGAGCAAAAGCACGACGGCCGTGAAATGAAGGCTTAAACTGAAGTCTCAAAAGGGATCAACTGAACCGCCACTATACACGCAAGTTACTTTCAATTATTTACACGCATCGCCGTTTTAGCTGGGCCGGAAAATCCTGCTGAAAATCCTTTAGTCCGTCTCACTTTATGTTTCCTTTCAAGAAAACGTCCCCTTCTACACATTGTTTGCACACCAAGCCACGGGCTGAAAATCAGCTCGAATCAAGCGCCTCGGCTAAATGACAAGAAATCAATATCTCCACAGGTCCTGTGTATCTACCCCAAACACTTTAAAGACTTTACCCTATGGATTAATGTCGCTGAGAAAAAAAATGATGTTGGCTAATGATTGGCTCGATGAGATTTGTCTTCCCCATATGTTTCATCCTGAGCGATGGTGGAGGAGAGCAGGCGAAGGCTTTAGGGCTTTCAGACGTGTCTGCTCGCCAACAAAGAGCAGAAGACACAACAGGGAACAACGTGTCACCAGCTGAACCCCAGTCATAAATCTTTAAGCTTCTCTCATATCTTAAAGTAGCTTCAGATGCACCGTTACAAAAGCCAACCGTCCCCGGTGGCCGGTCTCCGAGGGATTGTTTGCCAGGTTTGTCCTTCTAGTCTGATGTCCCAGTCTGACTTCTTGGTGCCGACGGCGTGCTCGATTTGAGCCGTGCCACACAAGCCCTGAGATCTGCTCAGACCCTTGGCATTAGCCGAGCTGTTTTAGATATAATAACCCATTAGCCTTTCTCTGTGTGTGCTGCAGCAAACAGGAGATGCGCGTCTCCACTCTTCCACACCACAGAATGAAAGGATAAACAGGGCTGAAGGGAAATCGCTCTGGCAGATGTAATGACTGAAAAGAGCAGACATGACAACTGTTAATCAGAAGAGCAAGCCTTAATCACACACATACACACACACACACACACACACACACACACACACACACACACACACACAAACGCGTAGCCACTGACCCATCCAATGTAAACTGCAAATAACACGAAGCTGTATTTTCTAACAAATTACGTAATGCGGCCAATCAGGCAGAAGTCGACACCCTTTGCAAATGCCAGCTAGAAAGATCTTCTTCCAATGCAGTCTTGAATTCTGGCCCCTGGATGCTTGGATACGGTTGCCAGGCGCCGCCTAAACGTGGCGCCGCCGCTGCTTCCTCTCGCTGTTGCCATGGCAACCTCAGATGCCTCCATCTCTCTACTTCGCTGCCATAACAATAAGTCAACAAGGTTTGTGGCATTGTAATGAAAATCCAAGAGCACAATATGTATCGGCCAACAGCGGCGGCCTGAGGGTCAAGTGATGTGTTTAACCATCAAATTGGGATCAATAGAGGGGCACAGTAGGATGGTGCGAGTCGCTAAGCGCGCTTCAGAAGGCGATGGAACAAGTTCAGGATGTAACAGACTGAACTATGCGAGGTATGCACGTGTTTGATCCCGCAACATGTGATGTTGTTAGCGAGCAGGCGTGCTTTCATCCGTCAGCAACTGTGCTGAAACTTTTGATTTTAAGCTTATTTATTATTCGTTTTATGCTTTCTCAATTTAAACACTTAATATGCGGATGAATAGAAAAGTTTGTGCGGGAATTAATACAATTTTCCTTTATTAACTAATACAATTATTTATTAATGCTTCAGTGATCATGTTACCTTTATAATATAATAGGTTCTCCTGCTAAAACTAATAGATAAACTTCAGTTAGTTTAGAATGCAGCTGCTAGATTACTCACCAGAACAAAAAAAGTATAGCCATATTAGTCTAGTGTTAATGTCGCTACACTGGTTACCTGTTAAATATCACATCCAGTTCAAAATTCTCTTAATCACTAATAAAGCTTCTCTATATCTTAGTGAGCTCATCAATTATTACGAGCCTACACGACTGCTGCACTCTCAAAACTCCGGCCACCTTATGATACAGCTAATTTCTAAAATCTACCAGGGAGGAAGATCCTTTGCATACTGTACTTACCCCATACTGCACCCAAGCTAAGGAATGCTCTGCCTAGTTCAATTCGAGACTCAGAATCAGTGAGTGAATTTAAGCCTAGACTGAAGACGCGTCTTTTCAACAAAGCATATATTGACCTGTTATAATAACTTACAGAAAATATTAATATTTCATATAGAAAGGCTGCCTAGTTAGCTCTCGGAACCGAATTACACCTGCACCTCAGAAAATTGTCAAAATCCTTAATATGGTACTTCGTTTTACTAATTGCTTTGTTTTTTTTTTCTCCTCCTCTCCCCTCCTCTCCTGAGCGCCAAGTGTCGTACGACCGCAATCTCCCAGGAGCTTCGGGTTCATCTTTGCCTCCTGGACCTCTGTGGACCTGACGATGCTTTTGGCGTGGAGAAGTGGAGCCGCCTCTTTCCCCACAGGGAAGGGAAACATCTTTCCGGAATCATCATTAAAAATGGCGCGGAACAACCAATGCATTGATTTTGTAGTACTGTATTTGAAAGCCAGTGGAGACTGGCACCAGTGAGCCGGGTTCTCCCCAGGTTTTTTCCTTGTTAAAGAGGTTTTTTTTTTTACCTTGCCACTGTCGCATATGTGCTTGCTCACTGGTCTTGCTCTTTGTCTTGTCATAGTCATAGTGATAATCATAGCCATTTCCTTAAACATCAACAACCAGGCGATCAAATGAATAAAAAGCAACAATTCCCTTACATATTCACACGTGCGCTCTGAGACAGTTAAAACTGTGAAAAGCACCTTGCAAATACTCATATTATTATTATTATTATTATTATTATTATTATTATTGACAGGCACACACACACACTACTCAGTATACAGTAAAAGTATGATGTTCTTACGGATATGTCTGTTCTGTTACGGTTACATTGATTTAGTTATTTATTTATGCCTTTATCCATCCATTTTCTTTTCCCATCATACATTCTCTAACACTTCACAGGAAGCTAGGTGCCAATCCCAGCCATACTGAGCCACACTCTAAAAACATGCTTTCAGGAGTATTGGAATTTGGAAAACTCTCTGTTAGTGAGTGTGAATGTGTGTGTCTGTGTCCTGCTCTGTGATTGGTTGGCTACCAATTCATGGTGTGTCACTCCTTTAGAGTTGCTGGGAATTTAATGGATAGATTGATATAAAATGTTATACATTATGTTATTGTTGCCTTTGTTCAATTAATCACATACTATTACACAAACTATCAAGGTAAATAACATATATTTAAACACGTCAATTTTATGTTGTATTGAGCAAAATATTGATTAGCCTTTGACAAACTTAGCTTTGGGAAAAAATGCCCAGTGCTGATTTAATTAATACCGAGTTCCGAAAAGTAAACCAGTATTCCGCGAGAGGGCGCTGTTGTTCCCGCAGCCGTAGAGACGCGCTTCTTCGCAGCTTTCGCAATAATGTCAAAAACGCAAGCCGGAAAGGGGGTGACGGATTCTGTTGTTGTTTTGATCCTCAAGGTAAAAATCTTTTTTAACCCGCTCGATTCCCAAACAGTCGTTACGTGCTTATTTTAATCCAACGAGAACAGATTTTTTTTAGCCTTTTACGCTTGTTACGTTGAATCCCGGTGACAGCTTGATTGACAGTCTGGTGTGCAAACATGTTTACGAAGCTCTGCATTATCATTCAGTCGGTTCTGGTTATTATAAATATCCTTATATAAAGTCCATGCTTGTCTGTGAAGCGCTATGAAGCTCTAGCATAAACCGGTTAGCTCGAAAGGCATGACAAACGTACTATTTTATATTAGAATGTCGTTTTAGTCCACGTTTGAAGTCTAACACGGACCTGTGGAACTTGTCACATCTGTCTGAATTTTCATTTCCTCTCTATCAGATCGCATAGGTGCAATGGATCAGCTGAGAGATGTTGCAATCTGCTTATCTCTATTAACATCTGCACTTTGAGACTGTGAATGTGGTCAACATGTCTGGAGCCGGTCCACCTCAGTCTCCGGCTGTGGCGAAAACTGAAGTTCTAGTGGATGATTGGTGTCCTGTTCTGGCCGCCACCTTTGCTTACTGGGACAACATACTGGGACCCCGTGTGCGGCACATCTGGGCCCCTAAGGGTCAAGGCTTGTCTCTCCTCAGCGATGGAGAAATCACGTTTCTGGCCAATCACACGCTGAACGGCGAGATCTTACGGAGCGCAGAGAGCGGTGCCGTGGACGTGAAGTTCTTCGTGTTGTCCGAAAAGGGAGTGATCATTGTTTCTCTGATTTTTGATGGCGAGCTCAAGGGGGATAAAAATACTTGTGCACTGTCTATCATCCTTCCACAATCGGAGCTGAGCTTCTACCTGCCTCTGCACGGCGTGTGCGTGGAGCGACTCAAACACATTATCCGCAAAGGACGCATCTGCATGCAGAAGGTCTGTTGGAAAGTAATGCACTGTTACAGTGTGTTTGTAAGACGTGTGTGTGTGTGTGTGTGTGTTTTCTTTACTTACAGGGATACAACATCATCTCTGTGCTGTCATCAGAAATTATTCCTATAATGGAGCTTCTCACCTCCATGAAAAAACACAGTGTTCCAGAGGAAGTGGATGTATGTATTTCTTTGTGTGATTTGACTTTTAGCCTACTTTTGTACTCTGTTACAACAGAGCAGACGGAAACAGACATCACGTGATCAGGCTAGTGGTTCTCCCGGAAGCAAGTTTCAGTTCAGCCTATAATGCACTAAACACAGCCCTCACTGAAATCCTAGATTCTAACTTTCCATCTGTCTGTCTATTTGTCATTTTGTCCTATCCATCAGCCTGTCTGTTTATCCATCTATTTTTCTGTGTGTCTGCCTGTCCGTCCATTTGTTAGTCTATCTTTCTATCCATCAACCTGTCTGTCTGTCTGTCCGTCCATTTATCAATCTATCTTTTTATTCACCAGCCTGTCTTGTGTGTCTGTTTGTCTATGTCATGACATTGTCTAAGAGCTGTCTCTATGTCTCCATCTCTCCATCTCCATGACTTTTTTGTCTTCCTGCTATCTATATATCTGTCCATCCGTCCATCCATCCATTCATCAATTCATCCATCCATCCATCCATCTATCCATCCATCTATCCATGGCTGTCTATTCCTCTTTCTAAGTATATGAATTTACATATTTACAATTATATGTGTCGATCCTTGCTTGTTTGTGTGTGTATACTGTATATGCATATATACATTCATACCTAAACCGACATACATATAGAATCTTGTTTATAGTGGTGGTTGCGTAGCCAAGCAAGAATTCCTGATAACTAAATCTTGCGAGTGATATTTCATGCTCAAATCTTTACAACATGCAGCACAACCTTGAGTTTAGAAGGTAAATGACAAAATAAGCTGTTTGATTGCTTGTTGATTAAACGCAGTAATGTTTTACATACTGTGTGTTGCTGTTCAATACTGAGATCAGCAGAGTTTTTTGAGCAGTTGCTTTAAAATGTTACATAATTTTCTCGGTCTATTGACTATTGGATCTGACCTTTTCCTGACAATCTAGAAAAGTAGAAGCTTAATAGAAATGTTGCTTCTTGCTCTTTCTGTCCCTCATCAAGACAGTTTTTCCTGTAACAGATAAAGGAGACGGTGCTGAGCGACGATGACATTGGCGACAGCTGTCATGAGGACTTTTTGCACAAGTGAGTTACATTATAAGAAGGAGTCGGCGATCTGAATTGGGTTTATTGATTTCACTGTTGAGTCGTCTTTATCTCAGGGCTATCAGCTCTCATCTGCAGACCTGTGGCTGTTCCATCGTGGTCGGGAGCAACCCAGAGAAAGTTAATAAGGTGCACATCCCCACATTTGACATTTTCATCTAAGTGTGTAAGTTGAACTGCAATGCTTCCTTTGCTAGATGGTGTTCACGCTGAGTCTTTTCCTCACTCCCGCCGAGAGGAAGTGCTCTCGACTGTGTCGCCCTGACGGCTCCTTTAAATACGACACAGGCCTGTTTGTTCAGGGCATCTTGAAGGTATCCACAGCTCATCTCTGTGGGAAACGACTAACTACTACCCATTTGTACAGAGTTCTCCAATTATTCAGGTGAAATGCTTTATAATGCTTCTTCTCTTTCTCTCCATAGGACTCCACAGGGAGTTTCGTGCTGCCTTACCGACAGGTGCTGTACTCCCCATATCCAACCACACACATTGATGTGGATATTAACACGGTGAAGCAAATGCCACCCTGCCACGAGCACACGTATCATCAGCGGCGCTACATGCGCGCTGAACTAAGCGCCCTGTGGAGGGCTGCCAGCGAGGATGACATCAGTCCAGACAACCTCATCAATGCACAGGACTCTTACACCCCAGACTTGTACGTCTTTGACCTTTAGATGCTTTCTTTTATGAAAAATTGTGTCTTTGCAAAATCCCATCATGTTGGGAACACAAATACACGACACAGGTTAATGGGAAAGAGGAAAGGATGTGAAGTAAAGACTGCTGGGAAGGGAATCTTGAAAATTTGTTTTGTGAACATTTTTTGCTTAATATGCTTTGATTCACAGACTGCATCATTTTAATTCAGTTATTTACTTTTTTCCGTGCTCTGTAATTTTTCTGAAACTGATCACTCTTTTTGACGATCTTTCTCTTCAATATCCATTTTTTCTCTCAAAGATGTTTTTATAGTTTATTAATGTTCAATATTAACCCAAAGCTCAAAGTCTTTTTAGAACAAATTGATGTGAATTACATTAAACTCTACGGGACCATGGTTCTTAGTTCAATACCAGCTTGGTTTGTAACAAAATTCACAACAGTAATTAAGTGTGTTACCATGTAAAAAAGACGTAATGCATGGTTTAATTTACAATTAAAATTTAAAATTATCTTTTAAATTGGGTTAAAAAAGAAAACTTTTTATCTAAAAATATAAAAAAAGATGTTTGTGCTAATAGTGTGACGATGTCATGGTTCAAAGCTTTGGGCGTCTTGATTTAAATCAAGTTAAAATTGATTAAAAGAACTCAGTTGTGTAGAGAATGTGATAATATTGTTTGCTTACTTCATATTTGAGGGTTGTGTTTTTTAAACACTTGTGGCCTTCAGCTCCCGAGAGCATCTTTTTTTTTTTTTTTTTTTTATGAATCACTGATCTCTTTTGTTTGTTCCTAGGAACATATTTCAGGATGTGATGCACAAAGACACGCTTGTGAAGTCCTTTATAGATGAGGTAATCGCTTTTCTGCTGGTTGTAGTTTTATAACAATCAAACTGCTTTTATCTTATGAACTCACAGTAATGGCGTGTGTTTGTCTCTAGGTGTTTCTGCTGAAACCAGGCTTGTCTCTACGGAGTGTGTACTTGTCTCACTTCCTCCTCCTGCTTCACAGGAAGGCCCTGACATTGCTTAGATACATTGAGGATGAAACGTATGTAACATTTAAATTGCGTTTTGCAACAGTCTTGTAAACATTTTCAGTTTTATTTTCAGGTCCAACAATCATGTAAACATTAGTTGCAATATACGTAAATGTATTTATTTTATTTGTTTATTCTTTCTTATTACAGATCTTGCTGATACACTTTATTTTTTTTTTCTTTCTTGTGAGCTAAGATTTGTTTCTTTTCTAACTTTGAACTAACATTTAATTAATTACATTTTCAATGAAAGGTTGGAGTAATTATTGGAACATTAATGTATTAATATTACAATACACAAAACAAAATCAATGGTGTTGTAAAATAAAAAAAATATATTATATTTGACATATAAAAGTAATATTTAGCAGACCTAATTAATTAAAAAATCAGTTAATGCAATGTTTTTTTTAACTGCCATTATTTGTGAGCTAAAATTATATTTGTGCACAAATTACAGGCAAAAGGGGAAGAGACCGTTTAAATCTTTGCGTAACCTGAAGACGGATTTGGATTTGACAGTGGAGGGCGACTTAAACATCACCATGGCGATGGCTGAAAAGCTGCGTGCAGGGCTTCACTCGTTTGTGTTTGGGAAGTCGTTCCTCACCAGTGTGCAGGAGCGTGATCTCCTCATGAGCTTCTGATCTTTACCTTTAGCTGGATTGCACCGGAGCTGGTCTTGCTTGGCATTTTATTTCTTTTTTCTCCGTTTACAACATCCTCCGAACAGCATTTGCTGCAAACTTTCTCACACAAAGAAAGAAAAAAAAATGATGAAGTTGTTTAATAAATGGTTAGTTAATGTGGGATACTTTTACTTGAAAGAAGAGTCACTGCTGTCACAGATTGCATGCATGTCCAGTAAATCTTTGTGCTTTTTCTATCTATGTGCAGGATTTGATAAATTGGTAATTAAATGTTTGGAACTTTTTGGTGTAGAATTTTGATGTTATGTGGAAAACCTGGTGGAAAGAGCAAAACCATTTAAATGCCGGTTCCTTAATTCTCAGGTGAACAGTGTTAAGGAAGTCAGCAAACAACAGGAAAAGCCCTACAGACATCTTGCTTTGATTTCGGAGCATTCTTCCTCTCCATGTGTTACTGTATTATGTCGCCTTTGTGTTGAAAGTCCATAATTCTGAATAGTTTAAACCATTGAGTTATGTATTCATTTTGCTGTGAATCTGTTGTCTTAAAAAACTGTGCCTATAATTGTTTTCTGCAAATGTACTGTATGTTACCATAAAGTATATGTAGATATAATAGTGTAATACAAAATAATATAATAACATTAAAGTTTGATTTTTTCGACCAGTTGTTATTTTAAAAATGTTACCCTTTTTAATTATTAATTGGCATATTCTCGAAAACTCTAATAATGGTTACATGCATACAATAAGGATTATTGTCATTTTTTTTATGAGTTATTATCATTTTACCTTTATGATTTCGTTCACAAATGTTCACTTCTAATAATTTGTTTTGATTATATTTTGGCATTTTAAAGTTTCAATACAGATAAACATTTGATTCGGTAAAATATAGATAAAGATTCCTGCGCGAGTACAGGCTTGACAGACTATTGGGATTTTTATTGGCTACATTTTATGTCACTCACGTCAAAACGGCCTCAAATCCTGCTTTTTGATTGGTGGGAGGACACACAACAGCTCACTGATTGGCCAATCTTGCCATGATCCAACAAACAGGAAGCACAATCGGTTTCATGTAAATACTCCGGAAAAGAAATCATTAGTTTTAGAAATGGGATCCGTCGTCTGAGAGGAGTACGAGAAAACAGCTCGAACAACCATGCTGACGTGAATTATAAAGCCACACTCTACAGGGCGAGGTAGGCACTGGCTGATTATTGTGTTGATGCTGCGTACTGAGGCCTACAATACATCACGGACAGGGTTTGATCCTGGATCACCTGCTGAGCTCTTGCTGCTTTTATACACACAACCATATGCTGGGAACAATGAAGACAATTCTTGGCAATTGCAACTCTTGCTTCGTTTAAATACTGAAAGAGAATATGCTCGACATGTCAATAGCGGATGCGTAATGCATATTTTGGTATCAGCACCGCATCGATTCACGTGAATTAATTATAGCCTGTTTTAATGCTGTCATAATTCTGATAAACTCTTAAAATTATACATGTGACATGTAAATACATCACTTTATGACACACACAAAATGTTATTGTTACCCTGGCGTTATTGTGTACTAGTACAAGAATTTGGTAGGATAGCTGTCAAAAAGGAAAGCTAAACGTTTGCTTAAACCATAAGCAGTGACCAATCAATCATCAGCCACTTCTAAACCCATCCATTTACCTGACTTGTTGCTATGGATACAGCATTTTCTCTAGTTAGTCTTGTGTCTTCATATACACTATTCACAAATGAAAGGTTGAGTTTTCCCATACATATGATGCTTCACCCAGTATGCTTTGATAAAGAACATCCGTCTACATTTTTAGACTAACTGTTGCTTTGATATTGCACCTGGTGATCAGACTCAACTGATACTAGATTGTGTCTCTCTTTCAGTTTCAATTTGACTGAAGCATTAATAGTTAATGTTGTCATGTTTGATTAGGTGCTTGGGTGTGTAAATGAACCTATTCTGAAAAAATCCCATCAAAAATGGTCTCCAATATAATACTTTAAATAAAGAGCATAGATCATGTCGTCCATTATTTATTTTTTTCTTTTTGGTCATTAACCAACGATGACTCACATGAGTGAAAGTTTAAATGTACAAAAGGGTTGAGAAAATCAGGAAAATGGTAGTTTGTGGCATTTTGACGTGATTGACTATTGCAGGGTTAAAGTGCTGTATTAGCTCTGAACCTGCCACCTCTGATGTGAGGACATTTTCTGACCCTTGCTGAAAACCACATCCATTTGAGGAATGTTTAAAGAATGCCAGCTTAAGCGGATCGGCTTAAAGATCGGTTTGATAACAAGAATTGGCAGCCGGACATGGTGGTTTATTTGCAGGTCGTTGTTTGGTTTTCTTTGCAGTCTCATGTAGTGATACAGATTTTTGAAATATTATAGTGCTTATATCATTACTGTTTTAATTTTATTTTTTTAAATTAGCAACCCTGGCGGCTTCATAGCTGCATCCATGTTAGCACGTCACATTTAATGGTATATTCATATCGATATGGTACATTTGCTTGACACTTGGCAATGACACACAAACGAGTAGCTTTTTTTCCAGACCACTTTTTCGACTTATGTCTGGAAAAATGCTCCATATTGCTAGTTCAAAGACTCGTTCTCAGTGCAGCTCACACCTGCATTGCAGTTCAGCCAGATACTGTCTTTGTTTTCCCGCCTTTTTCTTGTTATGTTTGTAGTTAGATTACTTTACATTAATTAAGGTAATTGAACTACAAACGTAGCATAAGGAAACGATTAATGTTTTTTTTTTTTTTTTATAATTTGTTCACATGCTCGCCGTGTTAACTGTTCATAGGGTCTTTTATTTAAAGCCTGTTATCCCTGTCTTTAGTTGCTAGTTCTTTCTATGTAAGTTAGTGTTAAGTGTTGTATGTTAGTGATGTTTGGTTTTTTAGAGTGTTTAGTTGTGTAAGTAACTCCTGTGGAGGTTTATTTGTTTGTGCTTGGCGCCCGCAGCATATTTTCCGGTCGCAACTCCGTTTTTTTTCACTTAAATCATTGTGTTTTGATTTGCAAACAGAGTTGCATGTATATTTTTTCTCCCCACATACTCCTCTTAATATGAAATGCTAAATGTGACTGGTACAGGAAATAAATGTGTATATCTGTGTTGTAATTGTCATACTTTACGTTGCATAAACCCATTAACGGCCCACCACTAACACACACACGCACGCACGCACATTTATATATATTTTAGTCTGTTTTACTCATAATCACTTGACATGATTTACGTTCCTAAAAGCATGACGCTATTGTAATTTTTCGATTTGCTTCGGACTTTCTCCTTGGTAAGAGGCTCAAAAAATCTCACATGGCAGAAAACACAGATTACACTTCTCTCCACCGACACTTCGATTGCCATTTGGTCAAAGCGAAATGAAATATGCTAAATGAATCTGTCATTTCATTTGCTTTGCTGGAAATGGAATTCATTTGGGGCTAATGGTTGGTTGGTAAACCGAGTGGATGCCTGGGTGATTTGATACTGATATCTGTCCTGTTTCTCTGCAGTGGAGTGTAAACATGGGGGATATTAAAGGTAACACCAGTTTTCCCAGTTTAAATGATCTGGATGTCTACCTCAACAAACACAACTCCAATTTTGTGTGGCTCCTTGTGGGTAAGTGCTGAACCGAGGAGACTTCTAAATTATTGATGTACGATAATTTGTTTCTCTATCGAAAAAACTGTATACCACTATGTGGTACACTAAATCCTGTGATTTATTTGAATGAGAATGTAGAATGTGAACTTTTCAACGTAGTGCAAGATCTGACTGGCAGACATTTTTTATTGGCAGAGTTTGAAAATCTGATTTGCTCACAACCACGTGGGAGAAAGTGTGACATTACAGCTCATCTTGCTCCATGTGATCGTTGGCAAGGCAAAACAAAACAAAACAAAGCAAAAAAAACTAAGTTTTTTGTAATTTCTGCTGAATTATGTTGATTAATTAAATGGTCAAAAATGCGTACATTCAGTTTTTATAAAATACTGTCTCTGTATATTTTTATAAAATCTGATTATCTTCACAAAATTATGTATTCATTTTTTTTTATTAATTGTGAAAATGTTTCATGAATTTATTGAAACATTATTTTAATAGATTTGGCTCAATTTGCATTTATAGTTTTATTTATTGTTGTTTTTAATCCTCCTCAAACTTCAGTTTTATGTGTACTATTAATACAATAGTACTCTGTACTCTAGTACAAATTAATATTAGTGTGATTAATATTAGAACTATTCATGCAAATCAGAGCTTCAAAAGTTTAAAATCTCAAACATTTGAATGTTTTTAAATGTTTTTAAATTGTATCTGTTTTGACTTGTTTTTTTTCAGCCACTATTATGTCCTGTGGATGGATCATATATGTAACATACTACAACTCCCGCAACATTGGAATTGTTCTGACTGTCATCATTAACCGACTCTATAAGAATGGATACATACACATTGGTGAGTCTTAATGTAAATCCCATGATGCATTTTCAACTGCTTCTTACTGGGTTTATTCATTGTTTTTAGGCTCATTCTCATTTTCGGTGCTGTCAGGCAAGATCATGTTCCGAGATGTTTATTTCATCAACAAGGACATGTCAATCAGGTACATATGCATTCAGACGTTTCTTCTTATGCTCGTTATTTTACAAGCCACTTTGGGTAAAAACATTTGTCAAAAGAACTGTAATATGAAAAATCCATTTACTGTAGAGTCCTGTGTATTTATGGCGACACTAACTCAAAATATACAAATCATACAAATTTATGCTAAAGAATGTAAAATAGCTAGTTTCATATCTGCTACACAATACTGCTAAATAAATACTCTTATTTATAAAATACAGAATGTTTTTGCAAACAGTAAATGCATTTTTCTTCTTTTTTTCTGCTGTTATATTTCTGTACTTTTCCCCCATAGAATTCAAGATGGTTTACTCATTTTTCGTTGGTGGAAGATGTATAACCCCAAACAGAAACAACACGGTCAGTGACAAACAGTGATGTCTGTTTGCGCATGCATTCCTGAAGATATATAATAAGTGTAACGGTCGTAATCACAGCAGAGGCATTTTCTATGTCTCTCTCCTAATATGTGATTTCAGACCCCAAGGCCGAGACGCGGTTGTATGTCACCGTCAACGGGTTTGAATTCCACGTGTACAACCGCACAGGTCTGTACGCACAGCTTCAAGAAACATTTGGCCTGGAGCCCACCCTGGTCCCACCCTATCGAGATGAGGAGAGAGGTGAAGAGTCTAAGGATCAAACTACAGAGAGGTACATGAGCAACAAACCATTTCATTTTCAACAGTTAAAAAGTGGTTTCTTGTGTGATGTGTACTGTACTGTGTAAAGTTTTGTTAAGTTGTAAAATTGCCTGTTGAATCAAAAGACAGAGTCGCTCAAAAGGCACAATCAATAATGCCCATGGGTCTTTTTTCCAATGGCTGTTATGTCAATGTACTATTTCCATTGGTTGCTTTTTCTTGCACAAATTAACTTAAGAATTCAATATAAACATCCCTCTATAGATATGCATTTTGCAAATCTGTCCCTGCAGCAAAGCTTTCAGTTTTATTTAAAAGTAAAATAATTTTATAATGTATGTTTAAAATAAATCAGAAAGTAGAAACTAATCAAGAGACGAACATATTTAACAAATCAATTTAAACGTGAAAGTCCAGTGTTACAGGATTTTCTTGCATTTTGTATTGCCTTTAATTGTTTCGCAGACAATTATCTTTGTCTAGAATGCATTGTCTATTTTTGTGTGTTTGCCATATACTGTATTCTAGAAAGTCTGACTCTGTAGCAAATAGCAATCCTCATGTTTTTCTCATCGTTTTTTCAAGTATTCCCATCAAAGTCGAAGCTCAGGACCCCTCGTCCTCATGGAGGTCTCTCATTCCTGTCATCAAAGTCAACATCAGCACAGTGAGTCCTGCAGTCATGTCTGCACTTCTCACTTTTACATGTTTTTTCTGTGACCCTAGTGTTTTTTAATACAAACTAATCCAGCTGTTTTGACACTTTTGCTCTCACCCTCAGGGCCGCGTAGCGTTTGGTAATCACCATCTTCCTCAGACCCTCTGCATGAATTTTGATGATGCCTTCCTGACATATGCCACCAAACCGCCCAGTAGCCACTTGGATCAGTTCATGCACATTGTGAAGGGCTCTCTGGAGAATGTTCGGGTCATGCTGGTGCCCAGCCCGCGCTACCTCGGCCTACAGAATGATGAGTGAGTCTGCTACCATTTGTCTTTCTGTCTATCGACTCGGTAGCCAGTAAGTGTAATGAGAAGTACATGTCTAATAACCTGTTCAGTGGACATGGCAGTTTATAAATAGTTGTCCTGTGCTCATGTGATAATGAGGTGATATGAGACCATTGACTGCCACAGTGCATATGACCTGTCTAAATGGAGAAGAACATTTTTCATACTGGTAAGGAGTTCAAAACAGCTTTGGCTGTGCAAGTTAGTTTGCAAAAAGTGCTACATCCTCTGTTAGATAGTTTTTTGTAACTCTTAATAGTTCACATTATTGTCTGCTGATCTTAACAAAAATGTAATGTTTCAGCATTCCTAGTTGAAGGACTTGTTGTTTTACTACTGGCTTTCCCAGTAGCTCAGTCTGTAGAGCGCTAGTGTTGGATCATGGGTTCAAACACTGGATCATGGGTTCGATTCCCAGGGAAAGCAAGAATTTGTTAAATTGTAAAGAAATGTAAGTCGCTTTGGATAAAAGCGTCTGCTAAATGACTGTAAAGTAAAGTAAAGTAAACTTCAAATAAGAAGATAAGAAAGTCCTTTATTCATCCCAACAGTGGGGACATTTCCTTGTTACAGCAGCACTAAGAAACACAAGCAGCATCAAAAAAAAAAAA
>SOMO01000062.1:1012884-1097300 GCA_028128575.1 Paedocypris carbunculus
TTCTAGGCCTCCCCGACTCATGGGGGAAGGCTTCGTTGTCATGCAGTCAAATGACGTGGACATCTACTACTACCAGGATGAGCCAGGTAATCTGTCAGCATGGGTTAATCTTTTATAAAGCCTGACCACAACCTTTCACACTTGTGGTATTGCTGATATAGACAAAGAAGTGGTTCAATTTGATGTGTCAAATAAATGTGGTCTTCAGGTTTGGTCCCAGATGAGCTGGAGAATGGAGATACAGAGGCTTGCTCGGAGGATGCCAAACTTCAAGACCTGCCTCCCTGCTGGGGTTTGGATATTGTTTGTGGCAAAGGAACCGATTTCAATTATGGTCCCTGGGCCGACAGACAGAGGTATTCATTCTCGAATTATTATAATTTTCTTTTCTTTCTTAGTCATTCTCCTATTGAGTTTGTTGCCATTTCTGTATATATGCATACTATATATACTGATGTTTTGAACTACCAATGCAAAGTAGTAGTTTTTAGTAAGGAATTATCATTACGCTCTCATTGTTGGAGAGAAGACCGTTGCTTTTGCTTTCATAATGTGTTGAATTTATGACTACGGTTACTTTTGCAAAAGTAGCAAAATATGAAGCCGTATGTCAGCATTTCCTATGAATAAATCATGACATGAGGAAGGTCAAAAGAAATCTGGTACAAAATACAGAGCAGTCGAGTATAGGATTTGACACGGTCTGTCTCTCTATAACTGTGTTGTTCTTTAGCTTTGTTTCACTGACTTCAGCAAACATGTCGTCTTTTTGCATCACTCTTGTGTCAAACTCTCAATGAATGCCATGCAGAGAATGAATAATTTGATAATTGTTTGCCATTGTTTACTCCGCACACAGTGATGTTGTGGTTAGATAAATGTATTGGTTTACATTTTTATTTAAAAGAAGCTTACAGTGCATTATGGCCAAACATTTGGTGTTGTTATAGCTCAGTTGACCGCTATTGAAAAGCTTCTTTTGGAATAAATTGTGAAGCACTTAAGTTAATCTTTAACAGACATTTAAGCTACAAGAATATGCATTTTTCTAATAGATAATACATGTATCTGTTGTGGTTGTGGCCTAGTGGTTGGAAGCACTGTCTTATCTGAGTTGAATTGTGCTCAACAGAGACTGCCTGTGGAAGTTCTTCCTGCCTGCCGACTATCAGCCAATGAAAGCCAGCGATGTTGCCACACCAGGAAAACCACGGCAGATTCTTGCCTTTGAGCTTCGAATGAACATCATAGCGGATGCAACGATAGACTTGCTTTTCACCAAGAATAGGGTATTGTCCCACATCTTGATGCTTTGCTCTTGAATAGTTTTATTCAGCTACTCATCCTTTATTTGAAATCACAGGAGACAAACGCAGTGCATGTGAATGTAGGAGCAGGTTCTTACCTTGAAGTCAACATACCCATGACTGTTGGGGAGAACGGTAACTGTTCAACTTAAAAATAACCTGATAGTATTAGTCACACAGTTAGTCACTTTCTATCAGCGTTTTTTTTTTTTTTTTTTTTTTTTTTTGTTTTTTTAATAAAGTGAGTCTGTGTTTCTTTCTTAGGTTACTCTCCCACTGTTAAAGGGCAATTATTACATGTGGACACGACCAGCAGTATGCTGTACAGGACACTGCTGGAGGCCGAGATGCTGGCTGTGAGTGCACCACACCACACCATTACATAAGTCTGTTTATATAAGAGATGTGCTGAACAAATTCTGTCTAATCCTTTCAAATTCCACCGTTCTTCACAATTAGAACAAAGTGTCGCAATCTAATGCTTCCATCTAAAATGTATTCTTTTTAAGAGCGGTGTGATGATATTTTGTACTAGTATTTGTAGGATATTTTCATGGTGGAAAGATGTGACAATTTTAATACACTATTAAATCGAGTCTGTTGATGTGACAAGGCACATTAAAAATTGTATGGATTGGGGAATCCCTTCATCTTTTTAGGTGGGATTGTTTTCTCGATTGGATGGTAAAGATGGTAAACTTTCAGCACACTTTACTTTTAGCCTATAACTGCTAATGTGCTGTGATGGGCGTTTCTGTGCAAAGTTTGAATAGCTTCATCATAATATGGCTCACATGACGTGTATGTGCACCAGATGAGCCGCGCATTAATTAAGTTTGGGAATTCATTTTTCACCTTCAGTGAACCGAAGTCCTGGAGAATTAGACAAAGCATCACACTTTTTAACTTTTTCTAATTTCATGTTGAACTGATCAACATTGCATATGGTTTTATATGAAGTTGTATGTGCAAAACCAATGTGAAACTGTTAATATATTGAAATACTTTTTTATTTTAAGTTGATGTATTTTTTCGTCAAAAGTCTTGCACTGATGGCACTGCGAGCACTGATATTGCCAGTGTATGTGGCATCCTCTTCTTCAATTCTGTATTTTCACTTTTGTATTTGTTCATCAGTCATGTGTCTTTCCTTGTCTTTTTTTATATGCTGAGCAGTTCCATGTTATCGCAAGCTACCCCCGCGTGTGGAACATGCATCAGTCCTGGCAATGTGAAATAGAGGTTTACAAAGCTACTTACCACTTCATCTATGCACAGAAGAACTTCTTCACTGGTACAGTCAACTTTGTCACGTATTATTAACCTGTTTGTTGTACTTTTGCTGATTGTTTTGTTGCGATTTCTAGATCTGATCAAAGATTGGGCAAGTGACAGCGAGCCAGACATCTTCTCATTTGTTCCATATTCTTGGACTTTTAAGATGCTTTTTCATCAGTTTGAGATGATCTGGGCTGCAAATCAGCACAACTGGATTGATTGTTCTACCAAACAGCAGGAGAATGGTAAAAAAAAATTACTACAATTGAAGATCTGAAAAAAAATATTTTCTCTTTTTTAATAAGTTTGTAATGTTTTAGAAACATATTACAAAAGTACAAGTTTTAAATACATTTTTTCAGAATGAATAGAATTAGTAAATATTTGCTAACAGCTAAAAATTAAATATATCTTAATGTATTTATTACTATATATTAGTAAGCATATGGTTTTGTGTATATAACTGTAATGAATAAGCTACAGAAAACCCAAATTGTCCTGCATACAGTAAAAGTTATTGCCTGTAACCTTTTTGCAGCTCGCCGAAGTGACTTGCCTGTGTGTCAGTTCAGTTGTCCAACACTTTATTAATTCAACAGCGGTGTCTTGTTCTTTATTTCATTTTTTCTTTAGTGTATCTGGCGGCCTGTGGGGAAACGCTGAATATTGACTTCACTCTGCCGTTTAATGAGTTTGTCCCAGCCACCTGTAACACACGGTTCTGTTTAAGAGTGAGTGCACTGTAAAGATTTACACACACCATCTCAAGTGCTGAATAAGACTGCAGCAGGCATGGAGATCTCTATAAAATATTAAAACCTCTTTAAGCCCACTTTAATGCCACTGAAACCCTCCTGCAGGCGGAGGACACGGACATGCGCTTGTGTCTGCCTGACTGTCACCCCAGCCGCTACTCGCTGCTCACTCTTGCAAAAGATTACCAGCACTGCAAGACCCCTCCAGACAGCAATATGCCAGCAGAAGGACAAGGTGTCCATCCCAAAAACAACAAGCCTCGCTGGAGGAACATGACACATGCTGAGTAAGATGGCTTAAGGGCTTTCAGTTTATCTCCAATTCTTTATTTTTTTTTTATTGACACACAATGAGACTTTTTCCATCTGTTTCTAGTGCGGGCTGGGTGGACTGCTGGAGTGTGCCCAACTTCATGCTCATCATTGATTATACGTGGCATCCCATTTACCCCCAGAAATCTGACCAGCAGCTTATACAATCAAGTGAGTGTTTCAATCCAACTACAGTATATTTGTAGACATTGAAAATTGTCGTGTTGTGACATTGTTCTTTTTTTATTCACATTTTAGTGTCAGAAATGGAGGAGTCAGTGCTGTCAGTTCTACGACCGCCAGAGCGCACACCACCCATGCCGCCTCCACCTCGAAACCCCTCAGACCCCAGCTTACTTCCTCCAGACCGGTTACATGTTGAAATGGAGCTGAGCTCAGACTCCCACATCATTCTCTATGGCCCTCTACTCAGGACCTTTGTTGCCATCAAGGTGTGTGTGGTTTAGCACAAGTCCATCGGATTTAAAACAATGTGTCACCGTGTGCTCAGCCAAGTAAAAGTGCCTTTCTTTTGTAGGAAAACTACTTTGGAGAAGACGACATGTACACTGACTTTGAAGAGTCTCCATCCAGTCCTGTTGTGAGCTCATGCTCGTCTTCATCAGGCTGGACTGGGGTAGGCCTGGTGGAGAACACCTCTGAAGAAGCACTTCACCCTCTCTCTCTGCGACCATGGGACATCACTGTCCTCATCAACCTGCACAAAGTTCATGGACGCCTACCAACGGTCAGTGGAACTCATTGGCTGGAGACAAGGAGGAATGGAGATGAACATTTTAATGAACCTATCTTTGCAGCATTGCAGCACCGATGGCCCAGAGGGACCTACAGGCTTCATGGAGCGTCTGTGTTTTGAAATGAAGAAGGGTTATAAAGAGACCATGCTGCAACTCATTCTTTCACCTATACATTTATTCATCAGTGATAATTATCAGGTGGGAGAGGTGTGGTTTTTATCTTTCCATTCTTCTGGTTGAGGTCTGATGTGGCGTGTTTATGTGTTTGTAGAGGGCTACTGTGGACTCTGTTTTGAGAGATGGACATCTTAGCCTCTCGGGGCTGCAGATGCGAGCTCACGCCATGTTCTCGGCTGAGGGCTTACCGGCAGGGAGTGACACACTCGAGTATGCTTGGCTTATCGATGTGCAGGCTGGAGCTCTCACAGGAAGAGTCACTGTACCTCAGGTGAACGAGTGTTTCAAGATCTTATTCTACTGAATGGTTATAGTAATGCATATGAATTAGTTTAACAACATTAGCCAACCATATTAAAAAACGTTATAAATGGGGTCATTTAATATCTACACAAAGCGAGATATGTGTGTGTTCCGCTCTGTGATTGGTTGGCAACATTGATGTAAATTGACGTCAAAACTTTACTTTGTACTAAGTTTGACTGAGCTTCACTTTTTTTTTTTGTTTTTTTAATCTATTTTTTTTTCTGCCAGTTTGAAACATTGAGGTGTTAAATTAAATTTCTATATTAGGAATTAAGCCTAAATTTAGTATGAGTAAAATACTTTTTTCTTTTTTTTTTTTAAATTGTATACTTTTTTGGTTTTTACTCAAGTCTTCTTGGAATTTGTGGTTTGTAACTTGTAATGGACTAATTTTTACAGTAAGGTATTTGTACTTTTACTCATGTATGGTTTTCAGGTCCTTTTTACACCTGGTTGATCTTTGTGTAGGATAGAAAAATAGATCGAGGGATGGATATATACATGTGTTTGTGTGTGTGTGTGTGTGTGTGTGTGTGTGTATGTGTGTATGTATGTATGTGTACCTGTATATGTTAATACGCCCCTGCAATGTGTGTGATTTGTCAATGAAGCTGAATAGTTCTGGTGATATGTGTTCTAGTGTGCCTCTCTTTTGGAGTGGGGCGAATCTTTTGTGTACCACGTGATGTCTCGAGAGTTCCAGCTTGAGCAGCCAAAACCATCTGTCACCTGCCAACATGGAGTAGATCGCAAAGTCTGTGATGCCAAGGTAGAACAGTCGGGCTCAGACACATGCTGTCACATTGGTGGCATTATAAGCCTGACTGCACCATTGAATATTATTCTGTATCTACAGTTTGCAGGCTTGCCTGGGCCTTGTCGGACATCAGAAGATTTGAAGTATACTATGACTAGGCTGACAGTTGATGGAACTCAGGTTTTCATTGTTGAACATGGATGTGCCACCAACGTTAAGGTTGGTGAATTGGTTTTATGGAGCAGAGCATATGGGTTGAATTCAGCTTGAAAATAGATTGTCTGATGTTGTACCTTTCAGACAGGAGCGTTGCGCCTGGCCACTTGTAATCTCCACACTTCTGCGGTGGGTGAAGGCATAAGTGCTGTCCTGCAGGATATTGTGATTGCTCAGTTCATCGAGCAACAGGAAGTGGCTCGGCTCGGTTTGCCGCCACCTCTACTTCGGCGCTCTCATTGGCTAGAAGCCGGTTCTGTGACTTTCAACCTCATCACTGCTGATGTTGCATTGGCTGCAGACCATCCTGCCAAATATGAAGTCCAGAGAATGTTCCTGGAGCTTCACGACATGAAAACAAGAAGGTTAATGCACATTTCCTCAATGTTAGTCTGTTTGTGTTGCAATTTTTTAAATTTTCAAAATATGTGTTAGGCTTTGGTTCCTCTGGCCAGAAGAGAAATACAAGCGAAGCCGTAACCGATGTGGCTGTCTTGGTGGATGTCGATTTTATGGAAGCTCAATGGCTGGCTTTGACTTTTTCCGTTTGGAAGAAATCACGCCATCCTCAAGCTCTGCCTTTTCCGGTGTTAATGCCGAAAGCGACATGTCCTATGGCCAATCCTTGTTACACTCGGGAGAATGGATCACCACTAAAGAAATCCCTAAACTTTTAGAAGGTATGATTTTTTTTTTTTTTTTTTTTGCACATGTACTTATGATTGGATTAATGTTGATCTAATGATTTTGCAGGTAAGGGTGTTTCTATACGAAGAGACACTCGTTCCCCTGCTCCAGTGACCGATCTGGAGAGACGTGGCCAGCATCTTAGTCTGCATGTACCTCAGCGGCCTCACAGCTCAGCCTCTTCATCAGAAGAAACCTCTTCATCGAGTGCTGCGCTGCCTTTATTGGCTGGAGAACAAGAGAGTCCCTCCCCCTCCATAGAGTGAGTCTATTGTCTGCATTGAAATTAGCCTAATGGATGTTTGGAAGGATCTATTGAAATATTTGAAACGAAACAAAACAAAGCCACAGCTCTCTATTTAATATAGCGAACACCAAATACTATCTTATAAAGCAACTCCATCTACTGGAACAGTGAATTCAAAGGCACAGGACGTTGGTTTGTATTCACACATGGTTGGTTTGGGACCCAAATGAAGAGGTGAGGCCTTCTGGTCTGGTCCTCTGGCACACCAGAGATTTGTGGGACCACATTGAAATTGTGCTCTGCATTTAACCCATCCAGTGAAGTTTTACACACACACACACAAACCCGGAGCAGTTGGCAGTATTAAGCCGTGGTGGCTGGTGGGCATGTGTGGACACTTAGTTGTAGAACCTACTGGGAATTTGACCTGTAATGCCTTTTGTGGCATTTGCGTTTCAGTGGTAGGTAATTAGTTCTGTGTTCAGTCTTGATTGTGAGCATTTACTTTTAAACTACAGTGGTACCCCGACTAACAAAATTAATTCGTGCCGACGGCCGTTTCGTTAGGCGGGAATTTCGTTAGCTGAGCCGCATTTTACATGTATTTCGTCTAATCTGTGCCATGACATCGTGAATTCAAACAAACATTTTTTTACAAATGATAAACTATTGTTACTAAATGTAATAAAAACACGTTACAAAGTGGTTCTTTAAATTGCCCTTTGGCGATTGTTTATAAAGGTACAGTATCTAATAATACAGCGGGCAATCTCACATGATGAACAGCGGCCGCCATCTTGAAATGACGTCACACACACGGAACCAACGCCATCAGAATGTTCCACCTGGACCATATGAACACAAGGAGGCGGTAGTGCGACATACGTGGACGCAAACCGCCGTTAAAAATCAAAGAAGAAGAGTAAAGCCCAGCCAAATTAGCAAATTTCCATTCTCTTGTTTGCAAGTTTTATTTGCCCTGTGTTAGTGGCTTTGAAACTGCTTCAAACTCCCGCTGGGTGTGTGTGTGTGTGTGTGTGTGTGTGTGTGTGTGTGTGTGTGTGTGTGCGCGCGCCCTGCACAGACGCGCTCCTCGCGTATATAACTGTCCATAACTGTTTTTTACACTTCTGGACTCTCATGCATCCCTGCTCACGGTAAGACCAAGACACACTCGTTTTGCGACGAAATTTTCGCGGTGATGCATTTCGTTACTTGGGTTTTTCGTTAGTAAGGACAATCATTAGTCGGGGTACCACTGTACTTGTAGCTTTTCTTCTTGACGCCATATGGCATATGTTTGATTCCCAGGAAACCATGAAATTGTTTGATTGTAAAAATCTGCAATGTAATTCACGTGGCTTTAGATGAAGGTGTCTGAATGTGGCTAAATGTTTCCGTTTACAGGTTGGTGAATGTCACCACAGATGCTCTGGTTTCTGAGGTTCCACCTTTGCGCTCTCCACTCAGATCTCCTCTCAAGCGTCAGTCTTCTGTCCAGTCAGCTCGACTTGGCAGCACCAAAAGCCTCTCAGCTGCTGTCTTTGCAGAGAAACCTGTGCCACCAACTGGTGTGCAGTTCAGCAGTGAGGTTTCCCGTAGTGATGAAAACGTCCTTGATTCACCACGGCAGAGAAGAAGCTATGGATCATTCCCATTTACTCCTTCTGCGGATTCAAATACATTCCACCAGTACCGCTCTGTTGACTCCTCCATGTCGGTGGCTGATAGTGAAGCCTACTTTAGCGCCAACGAGGAGTTTGAACCGATCAGTAGTGATGAAGGGCCAGGTACCTACCCAGGGAGAAAGCGAAGACGAAGACAACAGGGTCAACCACTCACAGAACGAAGTCGCACATCTATATATCATAGTGTAGAAGGACCTCTGTCAATCGCAGAGAGTCGCACACCTATACTGCCTAGTCATACCTCACAAGCCTCTTTTGTTTCTGCACTTGGATTGGAAGAGGAAGAGTCCATAGAAACGGAAAAGGTGGAGCCGGGTCTTCTGACAACGCAGCCACATTTAATGGCTTGTTACCAAAATTACTTGGCACATTATCACGTATCTAATTGGGCTGTTAAACAGCCAACCAATAAGAGAACATCCAAGTCATCATTGCACCGCCCACTTGACCTTGACACACCTACAAGTGAAGAGAGCTCCACCTCTTTTGACCAACTGTCCATCCCTGCTTTTAAGGTTATTTATACTTCTTAATGTCATCGTCGTAATATAGATGTGTTTGTATAATTATTCCATACTGTTCTATATTTTCTCAAGCATTAATTGATACTGTTTTATGCTTGTATCTTTTATAAACGGTTTTACATTAATTATTCATTTTCTTGTTAGGTTTGTAATTTGTGTGTTTATATCAATTTTTGTCCTTCACTAGATGATTAAGGCGGGTTTGTCGGCCAACTCCCTGTTGGACAGGAGCGTTCAGCTCATGGGTGATTTAAATAGGTGCGACAACATCCTAATGAAGTTGTATAATTTCCTCTTACAAATAAATATCATAAATCGTGTGTGGTTTCAGCACACCTTACACACCTCTTGATAAGCGAGCCATGGACAACACAGACGAAGACACGGTGACGGAAGACTGGACTCTTGATCAGCCTCTTGCCCAGACAAGAACCACAGCCATCGTTGAGGTCAAGGGAGCAGTGAATGTGGTCCTGACCCCATTAGTTGCAGAGGCGCTGGACAGGTCAGACGTTACAAAGATCTTTTAGAAAGCACAAACTGAGATTCTGTTTATTGTCTGTTATTTTAGATGGCTTAAAAACTTCTAAACTTTCAAAGCTTAAAAACTTTGGGGGTTCTTGGCTGAAGAACAATTAGAAGAGAACAGAATATAAATAAACTAAACCGCCCACATGTATTGACATTGCAAGTGGAATAACAGCCCCTGTTACTGGAGATATATTGTACTACATATAGAAATACATGATGTCTAATTGCTACGTAAAGAAATACATAATGTGAAAAGTTCTTTTTTTTTTTTTTTTTTTTTTTTTTTTTTATCTATTCTTCAAGTAAAACTATATCAAAGTTAAATAAGAGTCAAAAGTTAGGTTTCTCAAGAGAAGTAAAAGTAGTATTTTTAAGAAAAGTATTTAGCCAGAAAATAAAAAATTTTTTTTNTTTTTTTTTTTTTTGTCCAATTCAGGTACATCGAGTCCATGGTTCATTTTGCCAGCATACGCCACCCGGCATCAATCCTGGATGACCTGCATGGGAAAGTGCTTAATGAAGTGTATCAGATCAGCAAATCCACTGTCTCAGAGTCTGTAAGTGGTCGATACCAAAACACAGAGACGTGACGGCGCAATTAGACCCTAATGCGATCATGATGGATTTGTGTTTTCCAGAGTACAGCAAAACCAGAGCACAAAATATCTAAGACTGAGGGAAACACCCCGGGGTCTCTGAGCATGCATCCTGGTCAAACTGACCTATCCATCAAACCTGACAACGTGAAGATCAAGGGTTTGCAAGCGAACGTCACCATTCCAAAGGTTCTGTTTTACACCTGTCTTCTCGTGTGGGAGTTAAATCAATACGGGAAGTGGTTAATGTGCACTCGTGTGTATTTCCAGGTGAATCTCTGTGTGCTTCAGGCATCAGTCGAGGAGGGTTCGCCCTCTAATAAGAGTTTCACGCACGTCTCCCTTGTGGCCTTATGCTTTGACCGGATTGCGACTCAGCTCCGCATGAACAGGTTATTCATTTGTCAAGCTTATTTCAAGTGATTTTGAATGGAATTCTCTGTTTAGGCCTTTAACAAATATGTTTATTAATTTGAGGAAATACCAGCTGCATCTGTTTTGATGGGTTTACTTGTGTAAAAATAACATTGTGAAATGAACAATTACATGTACATTTCAATGGAAGTATTGGGTGCACTATGGGAAGTAAATGTGCTGATAAATTATTGAAATTATTGAGAGAGTGATTTTGGAATAGAATTTAAATTTAAAATTAAAATTCAATTATTTTAATACATAAAAAAAATTGTACTATATATACATTTACAAAGCAATTGATGGAGTGCTGAAAACCCATTTGAGCAAAAGCTCCATTTTTGTTTTGGCACAATCAGTAAGATAAAAGTTACTGGAATTAGTTTGTGCTGTAAGGTATGCACTTTAGGCCCTGACCAACGTAAGCATTTCACAATGTGCCCCCAACTTTCAAACCTTGAGACATGGATCAAATATCAGTGTGTTCTGCAGTGGAGTCTCACAACCTCACAGAGAAACATACAAACACACACATATAATAATGCACTGTAATATATTTTAGATTTTTTTGTATCTGCCAATTATTCCAGTCTCATTTGCACAAAATAAATTGGTGCTGGTGATATCTAGGGGTATAGTGGAGGACTCAGAGAAGCCTTCCGTTATGATGGAGAAGTTCTCATCAGCATCCAAGATGGCACCTCAGTCCAGCGGTTCTCTGCGCTCTAATGCTGGGATCGAGAAAGGAAAGGAAATTGCTGCGAGACTCAACATACATCGAATACACAGCCAACTCCGAGGCTTGGACTCATCAGGTTCTAACAAACGCTTCAATGATCTAGCATGTGTTTTGCTTTTAAACCATAGTTTCGTATATTAACCCTTGTTCTCTTGTCATAGATCTTGGCTCCTGTGCCATCACTGCCATTCCGTTTGAGAAGTCCAAGGTTCTGTTCAGCTTGGAGGAAACAGATGATTTTGTTTTAGTAGATGAAACCGAGACCTCCATCTCAACTGAGCATGTGCAGGAGCTCACCTGTGACCCCATGCGCTCTGGCTCAAGCCCTGAGAAATGGGGATGGATTATGTTTGAATGTGGAATTGAAAACCTCACTGTTAAAGGTTTTGTATGATGCTGATGATAATTTTAGTTGGATGTTTTCCACTGGTAATCGATGTGTGTTTTCCGCAGGTGGTCGGCAGTCTGGTGCTGTGCTGTACAGCGCGTTTGGCGTGATGGGTGGGGCAGACAGTGCCGTTAGGGGTGGCGTCTCTAAATCAAACGGCTCCAGTGGTTCTCAGACAGGAAGTGGCTACAGCACCGATGTATCTGATGATAATCTGCCTAATGATGCACAGAGTCCCACCTCTGAACCCAACAATAACTCTGACTCTGATGAGCAGGTCTTTTTACGTTTTCTAGAATTTTTCCAAATAGTTTTTTGGGGGGATTTGATGTAAGTTTTCAGTGTGGTTTCCACGGGTTTTCTGTTTAGGATGAGGGAGTGGAATCGGACGATTTGAAAAAGGACTTACCTCTCTTGCCACCACCTCCTGACTCCAGCAGTATGAAGTTGACCATAAAGGAAATCTGGTTCAGTTTTGCTGCGCCGACCAATATTCGTTCACACACTCCGGTTTTGTCCAGGTGTGTTTTTTTTTTTCTTTAATAATTATTCTAAATATTATATTAGAAGGACATGGCCTTCTATTTTTCAATCCTTTCACCATGGTGGACTTCTACTAGAGATATTCGGGTAATGTACATTCGTATTAGCTCAGTATGTTAAAGAATGTTTCCTCAAATTTGAAAAAATGAAAATGTATCTTCTCCTTTATTTCTATATTGTTTAACATTTGTATGTGTGAAATGCATTTCTATGTATACATTCATATGAAATGGACCCAAAGTAAAGGGTAAATTACTGTACATGTAATTTGTGGTCCCTTCATTAGCAGAAGGTTGAACTTCTCTGCTCTGATTTGCAAAACATAAATGTAGTGCTGGATGATTCCTGTAGTCTTTTTCACGACACGTGCATCAATTTTCAGCAAACCATGTGTGTTTCAGTTTGTTGCTGAATTTCTTTACAGGCAGCTGAATCTCTTGAGCACTGCCACTCCAGCGGTTGGTGCGTGGTTAGTTCCGATTGATCAGTTAAAATCCTCTCTGGAGAAGCTGGACATGGAGGCCACACTGCGTGTCTGCGCGGTCATGGGCTGTATAATGACTGAGGCCCTGGAGGTCAGACATCTTGTCAATCACACTGGCAAAAAGAGATTTTTTTTTATGTTTGCTTAAATCCCACAGACCAAAAGCATCCACATTCCATTTCGGAGCAAGTACAACCGTGTTACGAAGCGAGCGCGCTCTCTCCATGAGAACCCGTCTGGTTTGTTGTGTAATATCCTTCATCGCTACCTGTATCAGGCCGATTACAGCGTCATTGAGGAAGCCACAATGGTGAGTTGGTTGACGGATGGTGTACTCGATTTGGCAACATCAAAATATTGAGCACTAAAACCGCTATAATCAAAAATAATTGACAAACGAAATATTATAATATAATATAATATAATATAATAATATAAATTACATTTGTATATTTTTTTAAAAAGAAAGATTCATGAATTTAGCTTTTCCTTTTATCAAACCCTTTTTCTTTTTCACTGAGTGTAGGCAAATGAGCAGGCGTGTCCTCATTGTGTCATTGCACAGTCATTGGTCAATTTGTCTTGTCTAGTGAATGCAATACATTATGGCCTAGCTAGCATTTGCCTTGAAGCTTCGACAGATAGCAAATATTCTAACACAACCTAAGGCATCTTGCGAACATTTCAGAAATTGTGCACCAGACAAGACGAACGTAACAGGAAAGACGCAACAAATTGACCAATGACACAACTGGTGACACAACTGGGACACGCCCACTTATTTGCCTACACCTGGTGAAAACGAACACTTGGTTTGAAAAAGGGAAAATCAAAATGCTTCAATCCTTCTTTAAATAACTACGTATATAAATGTCATGTATATTTTATTATGCCGGTTTTTGTTCTCCTTAAGCCTAGTTACAAAATCGGCTGATTTGTGGCCAATTGTTCTACTGTTGGTAATATTTGTAATACGTAAATGCTTAACCCTTGTTTAACTTGCTGTTTGTTTGTTTGTTTGTTTAGAATAATGGACTCCCTGCGTTGGTGACCCTAAGGAAAGGGTTGGTTGCTCTGGCTCGCCAGTGGATGAAGTACATTGTTGTCATTCAGTACATTAAACCCGTTGGGTTGCCACGGCCCAATCAGTTTCCAAAGGCAAAAGAACCAGAGACAATAGACCCCGACCCCGCACAATGCCCTGAGAGTGGCGCTGCCCTGCAGAGCGACACCAGTGCTGATGGGGCGGAGTTTGAGTTTGATGCCGGTATCGATCACTTCTATTTTTTACTCTGTACAGGTAACATTTAGCCTGACACTGCCTTGTGTTTCTATAGGCACAGTGAGTGAACACACCATGCTATTAGAAGGAGTGTGTAGCCGTCCTGCTCCTACAGGCAACTCTGTCCCTGTTTCTGGTGTCATTAGAAAACTGTCCAAATCACACACACACAATGAGTCTGCCCTGAGAATCAAGGTTTGTTCTTGTGTGTTTTATAAAATGTTGTCCTGTTATAATCAGTGTTTGTGCCTAAAGCTTGATGTTATTGGTTTCCCAGGGTTCTCACCCTTACCAGTCCCTGAGCTACACCAGTGGAGATACAGCTGCGGATTCTCCTGCTCATGTCAGTAGAACCGGACTGCAGTCCAATAACAGTCCACGGAAGGAATCGCTGCTAAGCTATTTGACAGGAAGTATTCACAGCCTGCACAATCTACTTGAAGCCACACCTCACAGAGCCAACGAACAAACCGCAGCCAAGAGCAGCTCCCTGACCCGTACAGGTACTTGTACACATTTTTGTGCTGTGTTCTTTGGTTTGGGTATCCAACATTCCTTTCCACATTCCATGTATAGTAACTGTAGACAAATATACCAACACACTTAAATCAATAGTCATTTTTAATGCACTTAATTTACATTTATAGTCGCTTTGTGATTAATGCATTTGATATTCTGCTAGCAGTTTAGAAATTTTGTTTTTATTACTAATGTGATGTATTTTGCAATGCAATTTACACAGAATAGCACCGAAGAAACAGTAGTAATTTAAAAAAAGAACACATTTACTAGCCCCCCTACAAAATAGATTATAAACACCGCTTTTTTTTATAACTTGCTAATTAGATGAAAAGTAGTTTTTTTTAAAAAGCTGTTACATATATGTTTAAAAGCACTTTTGAAATATTTTTAAAACGATTACTATTTTGTAGGGCAGCTAAATATTTTGTCCAATTTCCAAAATTCTTAGCTAAGTCCATGTTTGTAAAACGTACATTTTTTTTCTTCTGGTGAACAGTCAACAGTGTCGGTGCAGATGTGCTGACGGAACATCCGCTTTTACCCGAGCCTTTTTCTGCCAGCTTCTATAACTGGATGTCAAACGCTGTTGGCAACCGCGCGGGCGGCAATGTCCAAGATTCTCCTCTGAATCGCTCTCAACACAACAGCCTGCAGACTGGAGGTGAGCTGCTTTTCACCTCCACCTGTGAACTCGCAATCCACTTTCCTACAAACAGTGCAGACCGTTTGCATTCTCGCTTTTGCTTTAACCTTTTTTGTGCAGGAATGCTTCCTACCATTCCCTCGGCATCAGATTTTAACACTGTAGCCTCAAGTGATCCGAACACATTAGACACACACTCTCAGCACACACACTCCCAGCACAGCATGAGTCAGGAAGAGATGCTGGATCAAGATGGCACAAACCTCTGCCCCGCGGCTGTGCAGTTAGCTGACGCACAGGTGGGTAGACCAGATTTCTATCTCTGTGACCCTGTGCTTCTTCACATCCTCGCGTCATTGATCTGTATCTGTCGTGTGTTTATCTAATCAGGTGGTGTTCAAGCCCCTGCTGAGTCACATCGGCATCCAGCCACAGGATGCTCCTCCACTCAGTTACAAGATGTATTTTGGGGAGCATCTGTCTTTCAGTGGTACCCTGGAGTGTTTGAGGGCGGACATTGTTGACTCCGACACAAGCAAAGAGAGGAAAAACAAGAGAGGACACAGGTGTGACTTTGCTTTTTCTAGACTACAATTAGGTTTAAACAATCTATCAATTTCAAATGTTAAAATTACATTCCGATTTTAAATATTATTATTCAAATGGCTAAAATTCTGCTCCGCTTTTCCTAAACTGCATTGCACCTGCTTAACTTTCAGACAAGGCATGGTGAACATCCCACCTCTGGATTTCAAGCCTGCCCTGATGATCGAGACCTTTAGTTTAAATGCTGTCATCCTGGAGAAGTGCATGTCCACTCCTCCGTCTGCCAGCGCTCTGTCGTTCCACGAACTGAGTAGGAGACCTCAGGCCAGTGTGCACTGCCATTTTACCCTTGCCTGTCAAGCAATCCGTCAGCATGTGGACATGGCCCTAGTCCGACTCATTCACCAGTTCAGCACCATGATTGATGACATCAAAGCCACTCAGACCGATATAAAGTTGAATCGCTACACGGCCGGTTCATCCTCGCCCACACCCACCAAGGCACGACCGTACCGGGAGTTTCGTTCGTCCGAGTTTAGTCGGAGTTCTCGTGGTAGTCTAAACGGAACTGTTCGTCTAAGCACTCAGAAAGGCAAGCGCTCTGTGGTCGGGACAGGAATGGACACCCTGACCAGGAATCGTGAGCCTCGGGGAAGGGGAACGCTAGGCCGATCTGAGAGAAGGACTTCGAAAGTGTCGCGCAAAGGTTCCCGTGATGTGGCTGATCACATGACCATACAGATGGATGACTCAGACTCCATCACCGTGTCAGAACAGAGCGAGCCTTCTGCCGAGTGCTGGCAAAATATGTACAAACTTCTGAATTTCTACTCGCTCATCTCAGACCCCACAGGCATCTTAGAGAAAAACCAGGACAATGTCCTCACAGGTTAGACTTGTCATTTTCAGAGATTTTCAGAATTTTCATTTTACATTTTATATGAAGAAATAAAGCAGAACAAAATAACACACACACACACACACACACACACACACACACACACACACACACACACAATAACCTCACCCCACCCACAGTCAAACCCACAAAGCAGTTGGAACATGAGGTAATTACAATGTAGTAAAATGGTAATTTACGAAAAAGACAAACACTCATTTATGCAGTATGATTTGCAGGTTTGAAAACAGTACTTTGTAATCACCTAGCAAAGTTTAGAAAGGGATTATTAAGTATCTTTGATTTATCAGTTTGTTTTGTTTATTAACACATTTATTTAAATAACATTTGTTTAAAAAAAAATACTTGTATTTTATAAAAACATTTAGAGAAGTCTGCGTAATGCTAAATATTCCTAATGTTGAATAATAACAATTTCTAAATTAAAATATAGAGTACCTTTTATTGTGTTTAAAAATTACAAAATAAAAGGTGATATTTTTTGTCTCTGATTTCAACATAATACCCACCAGGGGTTTTGTTTCTCCTGATTCTGCCGACCTTGTCCTTTCTGTCACACTGCTTGGCAGATGTCGCTGTCCATTTATCACCCAAATTAGTTTTTTTTTTTATAAATGACTTTGGCATGACGCTGTGTTCTGAACTCTGCTCATCATATGCTGTATATTCAATTTAATATCTGTGGTGTATTCAGAAGGTGGAAGGAGCCCTGCAGAACCCCCTTGTCGTTTGGAGTTTGAATCAGAAGGTGAGACGCCTCCTAGTCGACAGGGACGCAGACGGAGCCTGGTGAGCTCTGAGCCGCAGCATGTGACCCTGATCGTGTTTGGGGTGGGCATGGTGAACCGCACTCACCTGGAAGCCGACATTGGAGGGCTGACCATGGAAGCGGAGCTTAAGAAAATTCACGGCAGTTTTACACTGAAAGAGAAAATGAAAGGTAATGCTTACATTTATTGCTAAGTTAACCTTATGAATCACTACAAAAACTATATCTATTTTTCTTCAGACATTCTCCATCAGAAGATGACTGAGACCTGTGCCTCTGCTCATATTGGATGTGTGAACATTGTTCTTCTAGAAGGAATCTCTCCAGACATTCAGTCAGTATCTTCTTCAATACTATTCTTAAGATCTTTTGAGAAAATAATAATAAAAAAAAAAAAAAACAAATTTAAGATGAAAAAAGTATTTAAAATATTTCATGCACATTTTTTTCAAATTTCTGGAACGTTTTAATGGCGTTTTTTTGGACGTCTTGAATTTCTGGTGTGTTTGTGGGTAATTTTGCCCTCTTCTTCCTTTCACCACCTCTTCTCTTTGCTTTGCTCTTCTCGTTCTGTACAAATTTTGTATCCTCTGCCTTTCTGACTGGCAGACTAGAGGATTTTCCAACTTCGCCTACCAGCACAACCAAGCAGGAGTTCTTGTATGTTGAAGTTTTCTCAGTATTTGTGCCTTTCTCCACCACCATCCAAGATTTTCATGTCATCGTTCTTTTGTGACCAATCTCAGTCCTGTGCTGTTCGCTTTTATCATTTGATCTCTTCGGTCATTCATTGTCTATCCTGTGATCATCAGGAAATCCTCATGACTTAACTCTTGTGTTTAAATACTTATACTTAAATCACTAGGTCAGAGCATTAGCTTTACTGGTTTTCTCTCATTTATGAACCACTGAACATGATGTAGTGGATTTAAGCTATTTTTAACAGGATTTTGTCTAATAATGTGTACATTTAGAAGGATATCTTTTCTTTTGCTTGAATAAAGCAGTTTCAAAGACACATTGTTATTTTTTTTTTATGAAAAATATTTCTATATTTCTATCCTACTTGATACCACAGATTCTGGTGGTTTAAAATATGCTTTTCCTTTCAATGAATTCATCTGGTTATTTCTTTCTTGCAGTTTTTGTATCTGCAAGGCTTCTTTTCCTACCTCATGAACATTTCATTGCATCTTTCTTGCCAGTGGCGGTTTCTTTGTCCGTGCCTCTTGAAAGTCAATGCACTATGCTGCTGCTCCGATTGCGTTCATGAAAACAAGATAATCTTTTTATTTCTTTGTGTTTGTATTAGGACGGTAGTGAAATGCAACATTGCAAAGTCTCAGGCTTTATACAGTGCACAGCGTGGGCTGAAGACCAACAATGCCGCTGTGCTTAAAGTGGGTGCTATTTTCATCAACATCCCCCAACACCCCGCAACGCTGCACAGCATGATGGTCCGCAGCTCCCACCAGCTTTCCAAACAGATTTCAGATCTCATTCGTCAGCCCTCCAACACGTGAGTCACTTTTCTACAACTTGTGTTTTTTTTTTTTTTTGTGCCTGTTCTTCAATCTAAATATGTTTCTATCAGTCCACCTCCCAACAGAGAAGACACCCCTACTCCACAACCCTCGGAAGTGAGCATCAATCAGACTCCAGTGGAAGCCAATGAATTTCCTCCTCTCCCTGAAGGCCTGGAGAAGAAGCCAATCATGCTCAAATTCAGCGCCATGCTGGATGGCATCACTATTGGTGCAGCTCTTTTGCCTTCCCTCAAAGCAGAATACAAGATGGGTCGAATGAAGAGCCATGGAATGACGGGTACCCAGCATTTTTTTTTTTTTTTGTTTTTCTTGTAATTTGAGAACACACAAGTTATGAGAATGCCATTTCTCTTTCAGGTGCTCAGACACGCTTCACTTTCGAACTGCCCAATCACAAGCTGTGTTTCCAGTCGAAGGTTTCCCCTGTGGATGTGTCGGCTATGCCCCCCACTGCCAGCCTGACGCTGCCTCCTGTCACCATGTCAGGGCAGTATATCATACAGGAGCATGAAGGCCACAGCGACACCGCTTGGGCACCAGAGTATAGTAGCTACTTACAGGGAAACTACTTGCGCTGTGTAGCCGAGGTAGGCTGGTGCCTCTTTTTCTGGGAGTCTTTCTGTATAAATATATGCATACATTATGTGTATCGATAATATAAAACATATATATTTTAATAATATGTATTCATTTTTTTATTGTATTTTCTTTTTTAACAGATTGGCTCTTTTGAGCACAACTTGACCACGGATTTGCTCAATCATCTTGTGTTCCTCCAGAAAGTGTTTATGAAGGAAGTTAATGAGGTCATCCAGAAAGTGTCAGGTGACCATTTAGTGTCAATCCAGGACAAATAAATGAAAGGAGGAAGAAAAAAAACATACATGTATATATTTAATATATGTTAATATAATGTTTTTGGTAGGAGGTGAACAGCCAATCCCACTATGGAATGAACATGATGTGTCAGCAGAAGGCGATAAACCCAAGATCCTGCTTTACTCCATTAACCTGACCTTTAGGGTATGACCTTCCTGTGGTTGTGCCTGTTTTTGGTTAACTGCAGGTTAATAACTGCAGGTTATTATTTTGTTTTTGTCAACTATAGGGAATTCAAATGACAGCCACTACACCTTCCATGCGGGCAGTGCGCTTTGAGACCGGGTGCATTGAGCTTGAGCTGTCCAATCGTGTTCAGTGCAAAACCACTCCCACAGGAAGTAACTACCTGAAGCTGTTTGGAAAGTGTCAGGTGGATCTGAATTTGGCGCTAGGACAGATTGTTAAACACCAGGTAGGAACACAAGCCTTCCTTAGTATGTCCTCAGCGGTGGCATGTCGTCATTAAATCTTTTTTTCAGGTTTATGAAGAGGCAGGATCGGATTTTCATCAGGTTGCTTACTTCCGAACTCGCATCGGTTTGCGCAATGCTTTACAGGAAGAGATCAGTAGCAGCTCTGATAAAGAAGCTGTACTCATCACGCTCAACCGCCCGATTGTATTTGCTCAGCCAGTGGCTTTTGACAGAGGTCAGCACTCTGTGTTTAGTCACGTCATACGCATTTGTGTCTGCTGGTTAGTCTTACATGAATTTGCGTCTTTCCAGCTGTGCTTTTCTGGCTGAACTATAAAGCTGCATATGACAACTGGAAGGAGCAGCGCTTGGCTCTGAATTCTGACATTCACATGGCCACTAAAGAAGTAGTAGACAAGCTTCCTGCCATACAGCAAACCAGCGTCCAAGCCTTCAGCACGCTCTTCCTCCAGCTCACTGTCAATGACCTGGGCATTTGCCTTCCCATCACCAGTGCCTTGCAGGTCAAGCCAGAAACATACTTTTAAGAGTGATGTGAAAGTGTCATTGAATCTATGTTTGATTACGTATTTGTCAGTTCTAATGTGAACATGGTTTCTTGCTTTGTAATTGCTTTAAATGGCGTAGAACTTCACACAAATGGTGCTAAGTCTAACAGTTCTTCTGCTGTGTAACAAGCAAAAAATTAAGCAGTAATTTATAATAGGTGTAGTTAATACTAGGATTTTTGTTTTACATTAATTTGTCTGGTGTTATTATTCACTTGTAGTTTTTTTCATTCCATCCCTGTCTTAGGCCAATCACACTATTGATTTCGACACTGGCTCAGCACTAGTACTAACCATCGAGAGTACGTTGATCACTGCCTGCTCTTCTGAGTCTTTGGTCAGCAAAGGCCATTTCAAGAACTTCTGCATTCGGTTTGCTGAGGGTTTTGAGACGTCTTGGGACGACTGGAAACCAGAAATCAGAGGAGACATGGTCATGAATGCCTGTGAGGAACAATCCACCCCGATTGTCAATTGTCATTCTTGAAATGCTCAAAACTCTGTGTTTTTCAGGTGTTGTTCCTGATGGCACTTATGAAGTCTGCTCCAGAACAACAGGCCAAGCTGCTGCAGGTTTGCACATCAGTCCAAAACATTGACCTAGAATGGTCTGTCAACATCCATAAATTACCATATATTCACAGTGATGTCTGAAGATTGAGTCGTGCCAACTTGATTTGTAAATGTTTTTTAGTAAATGTTTCTACAAAAATAAGAAAACGCAGTTGACAGACAATGAAGAATACAATGGCATCATTCCACCATTAGTACTTGATCCATAGTAATACAAGACATTTGACGCTGGTCACCTTTATAGAAACGTCTATGTGTCAGTCAATGCCTCCAGACAAAATAAAGCAGGTGGATGTCTATGATGAATAGAAATTAAGCAAAATCAAATTGTCCATGTGTCCCTTCGTTAAAATTGTAAACCTGTGTTGAACATGAAAAGATAAGATATTAATCTATACTATGATCTCTTGCATCTTCCTTTGTGTTTTAGAAAGCAGCAGTGCAGGGACCTGGACTCTGAACGTCTTGTGGAAAATGTGTGGTATTGACGTGCACATGGATCCCAACATCGGAAAGCGTTTGAACGCCCTGGGAAACACGCTTACGTCTCTGACTGGTGAAGAGGACCCGGATGACATCACAGATCTCAACTCCGCTGACTTTGCTGACCTGTCTGACGAGGATGAGAGTGATGGCATGCCTCCACCAATACACGTGGTCAGACCTTCCGTGCAAAAAGCGGTTTTATTGATCATCTTATGTGTTTAAGCTATTTTTTTTAGTCTGTGAAGTGGTGTCCATCTGTGTTTATGCCGGCCCATGTTCACAGTGTGCTGAAGGGGATCTGAGTCCTAGACTTTCGTTCAGGAAGAGGCTGGTGAACAGCATTTTGGGCATAAGCCCCAGCCCCCCTCCCCTCTCGCCTTCAGAGTGTCGTAGTAAAACGCCATCCACCGCGATCACTCGGCTAAAGTCGAGAAGTGTTCGTCTACCATCCACTGCCAGTGCAGAAAGAACTAGACATCCCAGACCCCTGTCCTGGGGCTGCGTATGTACACCAGAGCTCACGTTTGCTTTTCAAATCTTCTTTTCTTTATTGCTTCATCACATTCTTGACTTTGAGATTGTCTTACGGTGGAAGTTTGAAGAACGAAACAATCACTCAAAACTTGTCAAGTGTCCCAAGAACGCAAGGAACTCTTGCTTATCTGAATTTTATAATTATCAGAGTTTCCTGCTACTTTTTAGTCTCATCTGATTCACGTTCATGAGGAATGACTGATGAGTAAACAGTCAAACGTTTGAGTTAAAGACCCCAATATACTTCAGTAATTCATTCATGTCATTTCAAACTAAATCCGCTCTTAACTAACAAACACACACGTGCAATTGTCAATATGCAATTTAAATGAATTTCTACATTCTGAATTTTAATCCATCAACGAGTGTCCAAGTACATTGGGGTCTTTAGAAATCTATTTCCCATTGCCAAATGATGCATGTCTCATGGATTGGCTGTGCTTTAGTGATCGGTTTTGTGGGTTTGGGTTGGTGCTGTGATTCTTGTTCAGATGATGCGCTCTAATGATCCACTCTCGTTCTGACTGGTTTTCACAGTCTGTGATTCTGACATAGAGGAACTTGCATGATTTACAGTAGCTCATAGACTTGGGTGGTATGGCTTTACTTGCACTTTGGAATCTATAAAAAAAACAAACAGTGGAAAACAGTTGTACTTGCACTTCATTTTGCATAACCATTGAAATTGTATTATTTTCAATGTTTATGATTCCAATATGATGCAAATTTGACTATTAATACATGTGAATGACTGAATTTATGTTTATTTATTTAAAGACTTGCCATACTACCCATGTGACATGTCTAGCGTCATAGTGTGTTTCTTATTTAAATGATCTGTTCTGACAAGTTTCCCTCCCATTCAGGAATCCTTTGACCTGCGTCGACAGGCTGTCATGAGCAATCAATTAATTGATGCTTGTGGTTCACGATTGAAGTTCTCTAAACGCTTGGTGGACATTCGAGAACTCAGTGAGCAGGCCAAAGTCATTGATGACCTGAAGTAAGGACCCGAAAAATATTCTTGTGTTATACTCGGATTGATACTGCGCTAAGAAATCATGGTTTTCTTGTTCCGTAGGAAGCTAGGAGCAAGTGAAGGAACCATCAACCAGGAAATCCAGCGCTATCAGCAGCTGGAATCTGTGGCAGCCAATGATATTCGCCGAGATGTGCGGAAAAAGCTCCGTCGCTCCAGCATGCGGGTCAGACGGAACTCTTTCTTCTTTAGTGCGGTATAGAAACAACAACTTCCTGAATGCTACAAGTGAATATTTCTTTTCAGGCTGCATCATTGAAAGATAAATGGGGCTTAGGATACAAACCCAGTTATAGCAACAGCAGGTCCAAGAGCATCTCGGCCTCAGGTAGACCAGCATTGAAGAAGTCTGATAGACCCAGGTACATGTGCAAGCCTTTTTAAATCAGAGTAAAATTACCATTTAAATCACCATTGCACATGTGATTGAAGTGTCTAAGAGACTATATTTTAATACAGAGATGAGCTGCCAGATATCAAAGTGGATTCAGCATCTCCAGCTCCAAGGGTCACTTTCAACATTGACACGGTATTGTGATCGTAATTGTGTATACTTGTTTCATTCTTAACACTTCATCCTCTACATTCTAGAATCCATCTTCCATCACCATCTTACTGTATCAATGTAATTTTGCAAGCAAATTCAAAATGTGTTTTCAACATCAACATTCAAACATGCCTCTACGCTCGGTTATATTTAATAGGCGCTCATGTGCTTTATTGGGAGTAGTTACTAGTGTATTGGATGGGTCTGTTTATTTTTAAGATGGAAACGTCAAATGCCGATCCTGCAGACTCCATATTCAAGGTACTGAAGAGAAACGTAATCAAGACTCAAGACTCCAAATCACTGAATCTTCCAGATTTTACTGTGCATGAAATTCTCAGTTGGGTAGTCAAACCCAATCTTTTGGCAGTTCTTTTTTTCTGAAACCCTTAAGGCTTTGGGACTAGAAGGTGGTCTTGTTTTCTCTTTTGCTCTTGTACTTACGCATCGTTTGCATTCTGATTCACACCTGGTTCTGTAGCTGATTTTCGGGTGATTCGATGAATTTACTGAACATATCTAATTTTCTTAGCATGTCTGGATTAGGATTTTTTGTACATCTACTTTAATGTTTTTCATTTCATTATTCATCCTTTCATTTTTTTCATCCCTCTCTCCTCCGATGGGTTGTAGTGGAAAGCTTGAATTGAAAAGAAAGAAGTTTTTGAAACATTTTAAATTGGTTAAAATGGTTCAAAGCCAACACAAACTATTTCAGCTTTTAGTTAGTATTTTATATATATTCCAATGGAGTATTAACATTTTATCAGAATATTATTATTATTATTATTATTAATAATATAATAATAATAACAACAATGTAACACAATAATTTACAAGTGGGAAACAATAAACACAGAGATGAGATGAAATGAAAAGGAATGAAAATGAGTGTGATGAGGATGAATAGATGGATCTTTAAGGGAGTGAGTTTGTCAAAATGGCCATTAGGCACCTATTGAAATACAGTAGTGCTCTGCATTTAACCATTCAGTCAATTGCACATACACAGTGAAGTGAACACACACTCAAAGCAGTTTGTGTGGATCTTCTCTGACTGTTGGCTTTTACTGGTTGTTGAAGTTCCCGGAGGAGACAGAGGTGGACCTGTTGTCTGTCAGCATTGATGATCCTGCCCATCACCCATCATGCTCAGTGTTCAGTGCCCCTGGCACACCCGCAGTCTTTTCACCAACCGTTCCCTTCCAGCCTGATGATCGCTCCTCCTCTTCCACTGACGACTCTGACAAAGAGGATGAGTTTGACCGGGACCGACCTCACAGCTTCTACCGCAGGCCAGGGTGTGTAGTCTAGTCAAGTAAAGTCTCTATACACATAATATACACTGTATTTGTCAAAGATCAGGTCAGGGCTAAAAGGTGCCCTGTGGTTACCCCTGATTTGGTCCACCAACCCAAGTAACTGCATTTAAAGTTTTTTTGTCTCCACTGTTAATAAAAGAAGTGGATTAAACCGTTTATGTAGCAATAAAGTACAAAACAAATTGAGAAATTGTGTGTATATGAATATTAGGTGTATTTGCCGTTCTGTTGCATTTTTATTCTTAAAAAAAAAAAAAAAAAATCGAAATTGTCACATTATAATGCAACATCTGATCTAGATTACACAATTCACCCTTTAGTGTAAGTTCTATCCAAGTGTGAGTTCTTCTGACTTACTCTAACTCTATGTTCGTGTCTCTAGGGGCTCTCAGAGGAAACCATCTCCACTGTCTGCATTATTCAGCGAGCGCTGGCCACCAACTCCGCCTCAGCGCGGAGGCTTAGCCCCGCCCACTGAGCGCAACATTGACTTTGAGCTGGATGTTCGAGTTGAGATTGACAGTGGCAAGTGTGTATTGCACCCTAGTACACAAGCAGCCGAGCATGAAGATCTGGCACTGAGAAGGTAAAGAGTGACAATATTGTCCTTGTCTTCAACATGCGTATTATTGAAACTATTGCGCTCTCTCTTTTTGACTAATAGGAGCTGTGAGCGAAGCTCTCGGAGTCTGGATCAGGACTCTCCACCTAAAAGGCGAAAGGTGCAACACAGTTTTACCTCCAGCACTCATTTGCAGAGTGCCAAGAGAGTGCCCACCTCTCTTCAGAGCAAGGCCTGTGATATTGAGAACACAGTCTTCTACATCCCTGGAGTGGACGTTAAGGTCTGCATTCTTGTGTTTTATAATCTTGGAAGAGAATGGACAAAAGACCAAAGAGTTTGAGCAACTGTAGAAATATTCCTATTTATATATTAATATTAATATAAGTAAAAGCAGCAGAGTTGCTTCCTGTCTCAAATGGCAATCCTGTTAATCTTTCATCAATCAGGCATATATGTTAGCAACAGCACGCTGTGTGTTTGTTTCTCAAGAAGTTAATTCAGGAATGCAGAGTAAGTCACTTTGAGTAAAAGAAATCTGCTAAATGCTGAATTTAAAACATAACGTTCTGAACTCAAGAAATTATGTATTATCTTTAAAAGAAAAGATCAAAGCAACACACAGTTCTGCTTGAGTCAGTGTGTGTTCTGCGGTCTGTTTGCAGCTACATTACAACTCTAAAATGCTGAAGATGGAATCGCCTAGTGGCTCGCGGGGATCCTCTCTTCCTAGAACCCTGTCCAAAGAATCCAAGCTGTATGGTATGAGAGATGCTCCACAACCAACCAAGGCTCCTCACACACTCCTCTCCCCCCCTCCCCCTCCTCTACCATCAGGTACATATTGTCTCGTCCAGTCTCGTTTTGGTCCGAACGCTACCTGCATGCGCTCAGCCTCCTTTCCTTCACTGTTTTAAGCTTGGCTGTTGCACACGACTTTAAGGATCTTTCATGTTTTTTTCACATGTTCTTTTAATTCTTCTCTCTATGAAGGATTTTTCTGCTTGTATCAGTGCACTTGGCATGAGAACTTGTTTCACAGCAACTCCTCGTGTTTATTTTTTCCCAGACTATTATGGAAATTTAAATGGAAACTATTGCTAAAAATTGTGTTTTAATTTTTTTTTTAGACGCAGCCTTCCATAATAGACTTTTTTGTAATATAAATTGTTTCATTGTTCCAACTAGGGCTGCAGCTAACGATTCTTTTCTTATCGACTAATCTATCGACTCATTTTTTTTTTTTTTGATTAATCGAATCATTAAACAATTGTTTTTTGGAAAAATAATAAACAAACATGCTATTTGGTTTTTAATTAACACATGACTGATCAATCGGTTCCTAAAGTCAGTTTACAAATATGTTCATGCACCAAGGCCTAATTTTTTTTTTTACACTTTTTTAATGGAGGACAAATTGTTCACACACACCGACCTATTTTTTCATTTGTGTTTGTGTCTGTGCAGCAAAAGGTAAAGGCAGTGTCGGGGTGAAGACGGCTAAGTTGTACGCATGGGTCGCCTTACAGACGTTGCCGGAGGAAATGGTCATCAGTCCGTGTCTTCTGGATTTCCTAGAAAAAGCATTGGAGACCATTCCCATCACTCCAATCGACAGGAACTATACAAGTAAACACTAAATAATCATCATTCATCATACCCCCAATATATTCACTGATGTTGTCCTGTTTGTGCTTGTAGCGTTGAATATTCCTGAGGAAGATATGGGCCACTTTGATTCGGTGGAGCCTCTGGAGGAATCTCAGGTTTCTCTCGTGTCTTCTGCCACATCTCCATACTCGTCTTTCCCTGTGGATGTAGTAGTTTACGTCAGGGTGCAGGTATGCAGAACATAAACAATATCCTAGTTTGACTTGTTTTGGCAACTGTAATTACACCACCGTATTTACGTGAAAATAAGCAGCACTTTTTTCCATTTTTTTGAAGTTCAAAAACACATCTCTGAAAAACAGTAAAAAGAAACCATATCTTTGCAGCAACACTTAGCAGTGGCTAAATAGCACTGGAAGAAATAAAAAATAAATACAATAACATGGGGGAACTCCTGCAACCCTGAAAACATATAGATATACATTGGGCAAGTGTAGTCCTAGCACACTACTGGAGATATACCCTACTACATTAATAAATAATATCTAACTTTACTATTTTTTTAATCAATTATTCAAGTTACAGAATCACAAGTTAGGTTGTTTAAGTAAAATAAGTAATTTTAAGAGAAGTAGTACAATATTTAGCCAGAATATTAGGTTTCTGGAAAGTCAAAACACCAAGAAAGTAGGAAGATGCTTATGTTCGCCTTTTAAGGGAATTTTTATTTTGTGCCTGAAATATCAGGGGGTGCTTATATTCGCAAGGTGCCTGTTTTTGCATAAATACGGTAATCAAAGGTTTTTTCTGTTGATTACCAAATATCAATGGTTTCTGTGCATGAAGGGTCACTAAAGGTAAATGAAACGCCTACAGCTTTATGGTTTGATGCTCTCGCTTGCATCTATGAGAGATAGTTAGAATTTCTAAAGGGGAATAATTGATGATGCTGTGAAGAACCTTGTTGGTCAGATGAATCATTTGATTTGTGCCCATCTTGCCAGCCATCTCAGATCCGCTTCAGCTGCCTGCCCATGTCTCGAGTGGAGTGCATGTTAAAGCTTCCATCCCTGGACCTGGTCTTCTCATCCAACAGGGGTGAACTTGAGCCCAGCAGCTCTATGCATCCGTCGGACGGGCAGCATACACCCTCTTCCACACCTCCGTCCATACACAATGCCAACAGAGTGCCTGGAAGCAAAGGTATCGGGAATCAAATCACAAGTAACAAAAGTAACAAGTGCTTTGGCTAAAGGTCATTATTACTCAGGCTCATCTTCGGGTTTGGGCAGTCCTTTGGGACGAAGTCGTCACCACAGTAGTCAATCGGATCTTTCCGGCCCACCTTATAACTCATCAGGCCTGAGTTTCACGGCCTGCATGTCAGATTTTTCACTTTTTGTGTTCCATCCGTACGGAGCCGGGAAGCAGAATTCTGCAGTGACTGGACTCCCCCCTGGCCCGGGACCTCTGGGTAAGAGTGTAACACCATGCTATTACTCTAAAACTTTGTGGACAGATATCAAAGATGATGGTTTGTAAATTCAGGAGCAGTGGAGGATGAAGCATCATCAGTGACTGGCAGGAAAGACTCTCTCTCCATCAACTTGGAGTTTGTGAAAGTCAGTCTCAGCAGGATGAGAAGAACGGGATGTCCTGCATTAATTGATACCTTTATTGGCAATAAGGGAAAAATGGACACAACTCTTATCAACATCTCAGGTTTTTAGCTTGTGACTGCTAACATCATGTTTAAATGCTAAAGAGCTTTCTGTGACTTTTTATGGTCTGATTCCAGCTGTGTGTGATATTGGCTCTGCATCTTTCAAGTATGACATGCGGCGACTGAGTGAAATTCTTGCTTTTCCGCGAGCTTGGTATCGCAGAAGTATTGCCAGGAGGTTGTTTCTAGGGGACCAGACGATAAATCTGCCAGGTAACGGATCCTTCACTTTTACTTCTGTAAAGCATAACATCCCAAACATCTTCTAATGAAGGGTGACTGTGTGAAAGTTGCACATAAGCTTAGAAATAAGATATTTTGTTTATTAAAGTATTTAATTTAATTATTTTGTGACTAAGTATTTTAAAGATATGTCATTTTTATACACAGACAAAAAAAAGCTAAAAAAAGTATTTGTTTTTTGTAGAAAATTCTGCATTTATTTAAAATTCAAGTACACACATTTTGAAAAATGTGTAAAATCTTTTGTGTTTTTTTTTTTTTTTAACCACTTGCACTTTTCTGTGTTTACTACTTTACAGTTAGAATAAAAGGTTTGTTACCAAAGATATTTACACATGTTTTTACAGTGTAGTCCTGATCTATCAATGACTTAAACTCGAATGTTTTTCTAACGGCAGCTTGGGTTCACAAGCAGTTGCTGTATGGGGGCTTAAAGGAAGAGGAATTTTAGCATAACCTACTTTTTTGTTATTTCATATTGTAATGGAAGAAAAAGAGAAAGGAATGTCACCCATTAGTCAAAGTTTGAGTAGTTCTGCTCTGAAACAATATTTTTTGTTATGAAGATCATTTATCAGGCCATATGTTTGTTTGAGAAAAAGATATATGCTTTTGTTTCTTTGAGGGAACAAGCTTTGTGTTTGTGCTCGGCTGCACTGAAGAGTTTCATATATCAGATGAAGAAAAGACTCTAGGGAGCGACTGAGCTTTAATAAAAAAGACAGATATTGCAGCATAAAAGTATATTGAATAATACATATGGGATCTAAACCCTTCTGTAAAACATGTTTGTAGCCTCTGGTCCCGCCACCCCAGACTCGGCTGAGAGTATCGCCCAGCATTTGTCACCCGAGTCCAGTCGTAAAGCCTACTGGAGGACATGGGACGGCCAGACTCAGCACCCGTCTACTGCCGTCTTCACCGATGCCACCCCAAGCCACACGCACCTGAAGTCTCCTGCTACTGGACGTTCCCGCAGCGTGTCTGATTCCTCAGCTCCACGCAGAGGTCCGTATCGCACGCCACAGGAACTGTCAGGGCCAATAACCTTGTCATTTTGTGTGTATATCTCCACAGACTCGGTAACAAAGTCGTCCACACCATCATTCCGCAACGGAAAAGCAGCACCGCAGCAGGGATCACCGTGGGAGACCCTGGTGGTCTTTGCCATCAACCTTAAACAGCTCAATGTACAGATGAACATGAGCAACGTCATGGGAAACAACACGTAAGAAAACTCCCCTGATTGTGAATTTGATGGTTGTGCAGTTGACGTTAATGACGTGGAGTCTTTGCCAACAGCTGGACCACCAGTGGGCTGAAGAGTCAGGGCCGTCTGTCTGTGGGCAGTAACCGGGATAGAGAGATAAGCATGTCTATTGGACTCGGACGCTCCAAACTGGATTCCAAAGGTGGTGTTGTGGGGGGCAACATCGATGTCAACACTTTGGAGATGGTCTGTAAGTACATTTGTTCAGATTTGGGTAAATTAATATGGTGTTTGTTCAAGAAGTATAAAGCGTACTTTTTCTCAAATATGGTTTTCAGGTACTGATATCTTACTGTAAACTGAGGTGATTTGTAATTCCATTACAAGTTACAAGTCACCAATTCCTTGAAGACTTGAGTAAAAGTCGTAAAGTATCCAATTTTAAACAAACTTTTTAAAGATGTTAGCTACTCTTACTGAATTTAGGCTTAAAAAAACACCAATAAATGTGGAAAAACAAGAAACTATTTATGAGGTCCAACAATCACAATATAATGAGTTTGTTTTAGAAAGTGACTTACTTTCTACTGCAACTAATTATCGAAAATACTTGAGTAATGTAGCATGGTCTTAAGTAACATATTTACTCAAGTACTTTACACCAATGGTTTGCACAGACTTATCTACTAAAAGTCTTTATCATTTCAAATATCATCCAACCCTGTATGTAGTTAAACTTACATAAAAAAAATCTTACATATAGTACATTTTTTAATTATAACAGCTTTAAGAACACTCCCAGTATCCTGTCCGTTCACAATTGGTATTTAGTCTTCCCTCGTTTATCGCGGTAGATATGTTCCACGCCCGACGATTTATGTATTTATTTAACACTTATTCAGACTTTTAAAACACTTTTTCCGCATAGTATTCTTTATCAAAGTAATGTTAACAAATATGTCCCCGCAGAGATATTAATTTTCAAAGTGTTTGAATGGGGGAATGGGGCGGGAGTGCTGGGCTTGTGCGGTAATGTGCCCTGTAGTCGTAGTGAGGTGATGATGTTGATGTTACATCAGGATAAAATCAATCTGCGAATATACGTAAAAAAGAAAAAAAATCCACGATGCAGTGAATCTGTGATATTCAAACCGCGAAGTAGCGAGGGACTACTGTAGTTAAATTTCTTACACAGTATCGTATACTATAGTATATCATATACGTATTTTTTGCTCTGGATCAAGTGGCAGCCAAATGAACAATTGTAATTGTAAACGCAAATAATATAAAAGGTCTGAATTATTTAAAAGTGTTTAAAAAACAGGAACATTTGGCTTTTTTTGTGTGTGAACATGTACTTTTGTATACAGGTGCTAAATCAACTTTTTGATGATATTCTAATTTTATGACCAGCACCTGTATTTCCTGGAACTTTAGTGGCTGACAATTGAATATTTTTTCCAGCCCACATTTCCGAACATCCAAACCAACAGCCCAGCCATAAGATCCAGATCACCATGGGCTCCACAGAAGCCCGGCTCGACTACATGGGCTCCAGCATTTTAATGGGAATCTTTAGCAATGCAGACCTGCAGCTCCAAGACGAGTGGAAAGTCAACCTCTGCACCACAGATGAAAGTTTATCCGAGAAGAGGTGAGACACTAGAGCTCGCAACAACAATCATTATTACTCAGCCATGATAACAAGGCACGGTGCTGCTCCTTCAGCGAGATCTTCGTCCACGGAGACCTGCAGTGGGACATATTCCAGGTGATCATCTCGCGCTCCACCACGCCTGACCTGATAAAGATTGGGATGAAGCTGCAGGAGTTCTTCACTCAGCAGTTTGACACCAGTAAGAGAGCCTTGTCCACATGGGGCCCGGTGCCTTACATGCAGCCCAAGACCCCGGTCATCAACGCAGACAAAGGAGGAGCAGAGCTCTGTGAGTGTTCTCATGTGGCTTCCTGTGGAATACAGTCAATCAAATGACCCCTGCAGCCAACAGCATCTTCTGCTTCTTTCAGATATGGATGCTGCTCATCACCGCCACTGGCCTCACGTGCTGAAGATGGTGGCCGGATGCCACATTTCTCTGTTCCAGATGCCTCTCCCAGAGGATGCTGTGCAGCTGGGCGGCTCGATGAGTCTTCATGGCAATCACATGACCCTGGCTTGTTTCCATGGACCTAATTTTCGCTCCAAGTCTTGGGTTCTGTTCCACTTAGAGGAGCCCAACATTGCCTTCTGGACCGAAGCACAGAAGATCTGGGAACATCAGCAGTGTGGGGATGGTACCGACTCGCTCTCCCATCCGTAATGGTTGATACGGGGGAATTCTTACTGATTCTGATTTGTTTCTTCTGTTTAGGGTCTAGCGATGACTCCACTTACATCGTCCAGACGCTTGACTTTCATTTGGGGCATAACACCATGGTGACAAAGCCGTGTGGTGCACTGGAAAGCCCAATGGCAACCATCACTAAAGTGACACGCCGTCGACACGAGAACCCTCCGCACGGGGTGGCGACAGTAAAAGAGTGGTTCAACTACGTCACTGCCATGAGAAATGAAGGTAAACCTGCTTCACACCGTTTCTTCTTTAAAACGTGCAAAGCTCACACACTCATTGTCTTTCTAACATATTCGAAAATTTGAAACTTAAAACGCCCTAAGCATTTTGAGACATGAAAACATTTGAGGGGAAAAAAAGAACCATGCAATCTAGCCTTTCAGAGGAAACCCTCAAAACATTAGAGTAATAGAAAACATGCTTTGAGAAACAATTGTTTTGTTTTTTTTAAATACTTTACCGTTATTGAAATTAATAAAGTAATAATAAAATAATAATAATGTCAAGTGTTCAAATGTTAAAGGTTTTTCTCATCATGTTACTGGTTGAGAACCAGTGTGGGCGTGTCCTTTCGTTTAAGAGGGAGGTGCTGGGATTTATTCCCACTCGCCTCAACCCAGTCAGAACACGAATGGAGACGGATGTGAAGTTTCTGCTTTGTTTTCAAAGAGCTGAACCTGCTCCGTAACGTGGACGCGAATAATTCCGAGAGTGGCGCCGCAGCGAAGAGCTCCAGCCTGCTGAGTGGATTTAGGGGCTCTTCCAGTTACAACCATGAAACCGAAACCATCTTCGCCCTTCCCAAAATGCAGCTGCAGTTCAAGTCCAGTCACGTACAAGACCCGGAGGAACCTTCACTCAGTGGTACGGAACAAACACGCCGGCTTCTCACCTCTACAGTGCAGAGATTCTGACGGCTGCTCCGTGTTACAGACGTCGACAGCAAACCCAAAGTGGAGTGCAGCGTGGTGACGGAGTTCACAGACCACATCTGTGTCACCATGGATGCAGAGCTCATCATGTTCCTGCATGACCTGGTGTCGGCCTATCTGAAAGAAAAAGAGAAAGGTCCGATTGAGGAACACTCAACTTCCTGTTTTTACCGCTGTAGACTGTGATGCTTACGTGTGTTACAGCGCTCTTCGCTCCGCGCTTGGCCGCCTCCCGGCCCGGTCAGAAGAGCCCCACGGCGCAGCAGGACCAGACCTCCTCCGAAAAGAAGGAAGAGGGAGTAAACTACACCACAGTGGACTGGAGAGAGTTCCACTGTAACACGTGGCATCTGGAGCCCACGCTACGGTACAAGCAAACACGTGGAACCTTTAGTTGGTCCATCAAAACTTGATTAACATTGGACCTATAAGACGCCTTAAATTCACATATTTCAAATATGCACGACCGTATAAGCACCCGTTTTTCTGTATTTCAAGACAGAAGCAATCACAAATAAATGGAAATATGTCGTCTTTTTTTCGCAGAAGCGCATGGCTAAAGATGATATATTTCTATTTATTTGTGATTTGCTCCTGACTTGAAATATGGAAAAAATGGGTGCTTATACTTACGTGCATATTTTAAATGTGTGAATATAAGCACCCCACAAGTTTTTGAGCATCTAAAATGGAATGGGGGGTGCTATTGCTCATTTTAGTTTAAATACGGTATTGATCAGAATGATCATGATTGTTGCTATTATCAACGCCTTAGTTCCACGCTGAAAATCAGCCATGTAGTGTAACCTGTGAAAATAATATGATTATAAGATAACACGTGTGTTTCAGGTTGATCTCGTGGACGGGCCGGCGGATTGACCCGGTGGGCGTAGACTACATTTTACAGAAGCTTGGCTTCCATCACGCCAGGACCACCATTCCCAAGTGGCTGCAGCGAGGCGTCATGGACCCGTTAGATAAAGTTCTGTCCGTTCTTATCAAGAAAGTGGGCACGGCCCTGCAGGACGAGAAGGAGAAGAAGGGGCAAAGAGACAAAGACGAGCACCACCTATGACATTTCAATGTATTGATACATTTCCGCAACCTGGAGCCATTTTATTTCATCTTAAGTTTTTTAACCTTGTCTAAAAACACTGACTTGATGGCAAACTACTGTACAGCTCCCTTGCACAGCGAACATGGTCACGCTGACCGCACAGGTGTTCATGTTTTTACCTTTGCAGATTGGTGGTTTGGTTTTGTTTTTAATATCTGATCAAGTAAACTGCTGCTGATGCCACGCGACTCTAATGCACTGAGGCTAACGCGAGTCTGGCGATGGCAAGCTACCGGACGCAGTGCGCATCTGTTTACATGCTGATTTTCCTGAGGTGAATCTACTGCTGAATATTGCCAATCAGACTTTATAAACCGCGATTTCAGATTTGAGCCGATGACGCGCCGGTGTGATCAACTTCCTTTCACCTGCTCTAGTTATGTTTTTTTTTTTAATTCGAGAGTGACCAAATGTTCTGACACCTGGTTTGTGTGTCTTTCGGGATGATTTAGGACGCTGTAAATAAATCAGAAGCTCAGATTGTTCTGCGTAATGTGAACTGATGATAATGTGTATATACCTGAAATTCCGACGCTGTTGCCCATGTTAGGCCTGTGGTGATAGTGTGTTCCTTTATTTGCCTTTTTGAAAGTGCAATAGACCACTGTAAATACAGAGATGAATATGTTCCGTGTTGATTTCTTAACTGAATAAAATCATTACTACTAAAAAAAACCCATAGTGAAGTTATTGTGAATTTTTATTAATAAAAGTAGACACTATAAACTGGCTTCAGCTTCCAATTCCACACTGCCCACTCACTTTTTCTATTGCGTTTATACCAAGGCCTTGACAATTGTAGTACCAGTAAATCAGATTTTAAATTCAGTAAACCATTTAAAAAGGCATTTTCAGCTTCAGAAAAGGACCAAACCAAAGAACCAAACTGCTTTAAAAAGCTTTATTTTTGCGCAAAGATCAGAAAAAAATCTGTCACAAGATGCTCTTTTAAAATCTGAATAGGTAGATTTAACGTTCTAATTTTCTGGTTACTCAAACATGAGCTACGAAAATTAACCGATCTAAAAAAAAAAAACCCCAAAACAAAAAAACTGTTGCTCTATGATTTTAATAAACTTGAGAACCGACTATAAAACCAAAATTCAAGGCTATTCATAGTGTCTCCGTTACAGATATGACTTCAAAATAAAAACCTCTCGGCACCTGCTACTAGGAACAAATCCAGTAATTATTTAGTATATAATTACAGTAATAATTTTGGTCTTTCATATACATTTCTATATACATATCTACTGTAAAAAAACAAAACAAATAAAAATCTATGCCAAGATTGAAAAACGGGTGAAAAGATTCAAGTTTGCGCTCCATAATGCTGGTTTAGTGAAGTGTGTCCAGCTGTTTTCCCATCAGGCTGGTTTGGCGCTGGTCACTTTTGCGGAGCGGCTGTGGCCTCGGCTCTACGTCTGTACTTGCGTTTGGTGGATGGAGGCTGGGTGGAGTTCTGCTCAGGGTTTACCAAGCGGTGGAGATCGGAGTCCTCGTGGTCCTGGCAGTAGAGCTGGCCCGTGGGTGTGTGGGACCGCAGCGCCCCCTCCTGGTGAGTCTTGCAAAAGGAGTTGGGGCACAGCTGGCAGAAAGCGTCAGAGTTCTTCCCGCACACGTCACAGTGATGCCACGGACAGTCCCAGCGACCTGGTGCACATAATAGCACACACTCAAAACACTAATTGTGACATTTTCTGCACTTAATTATAATCTGTACATACACACTGACAGTTACGGTTCATTTAACTTGTTAAAAATAGGTGAATTTTTTCGGTGAAAAAAAAAAATTGCTGCATTTGGATACAGCATTTTTAATTCTCAAGTTGTTAACAGTTTGATGCAAACTACACACCATAATTAGCATAAACAAATGCCATTGCCAACAAATTGCATGACCAGTAGAACTGAGGAAATCCAGACCATATGCCTCTTGTTGTCAAATGATTTTATTATTATTATTATTATTGTTATTAATATAACGTTTATTCAACCAGGTAATAAACCCACTGAGATTGATATCTCTTTTACAAGGGTGACCTGGCAAGTTTATTATTCTTATTATTAATATTAATATAGGTTTTGCAATAGAACAAGAATAATTCATATTAACCTGATGTGATTTATTGCTCCCTCTTTAACGTTGGTAAAGGTTTGGGGATTCTTACCGAAGGGTCTCTTGGTGAGGTCCAGACAGGATAAGTGATAGGCCTTGGTGCAGCCCTTCTTATCACACAGTACCAGCTCGCCTCCATCGCCACAGCGGAAACAATCATCCTCCGACTTCTTCTTGCCCTCGTATCGAGACTTCCTCCGCTTGGCTTTTTTCTTTTGAAGTTTGGCTTTAGGTTCAGTAGAGTGACCGTTCTGAAATAGGAATGAAATGATATTTACTAAAGCTAAAAGTTTTGCTAGGATGGCAAGAAAGGAAACAAGACCAACGTCTGACAAAGAGCCAGAAGTAATGAAGAGGAAGTGCTGGTTTGATATATAAATATACATATAATGAACAATAAAACGTAAATGTCAAAAAATGCATTTCATTGTCCAAGAGAATTGCCATTACAATCTACAAACACTGAATTTAATTTTTCCAATTACGGTTTTTACATTTTGTGCAAGGATTAGTATTACGTATCCGAGACAAACGTTTGATTTTTAAACAATCGTTTCTGTTAAAAATGATAAAAGCCCAAATCATAATATTCTTTCTAGGTCTTATTTTTGGGAAAAAGTTAATTTTTTGTGTGTTTATATGCGTTTTATATGTTTACTATGCTTTTCTTGCCCACTGGGCCAATCAAGCAGCTGAAACACAAGCCCACCTTGGGCCGGTCTCCAAGAAAGCCGCTGCAGTTGGGAGCTCCACACCGACAGACCGTCTTCTCGTTCCCCAGACAGTCCAGGTTATAGTTAAACGTCAGCTCGGTTCCTGCAAGGACAAACAAGCTTCAAGTCCCAATCCAAAAGACTGACTAGCTAGAGGCGATTGTGTGGTTAAACGACAGCTTACCGGTGGGGATGTCACACACAGCAAACAGACCCACACGCGTGTCTCCATTGACCGTCCATTTCTGGGTCTCACAGTTGGGTTGGCAGCTGTGATTCATAAAGCGCGAGAAGTTCCCTTTGGGTCCTGCGTCTATAATTCGATCCTGCGGACACAACGGTTTTGTGGATGTTATAGAAGCTTTGGTCACAGTTCGACTGTTGTGCTGGAAAATGTGGTGTTGTAAACTGTGGTGCCAGAGGAAACTGTTCAGTGACACTCCCAATACAACACGCTTCAATCTGGCTCTGATGTACGGGGTCTAAACCTGGAAGATTCAAGTGTGACCCCGTTCAGCACGAGCTAGCGCCACACACACACACACACACACACACACGTTACCTTATCGATGGTGAGCATGTAAAAGTGTGTGATGTCGTTCTCTTGTGCGTATTTGATTCTGGCTCTGCACTCCTCTTCGTCGATCAGTTCACCCACGTACTCGTTCACAAACTCCCCCTGAGAGACACCAGACCATCATCAGCGTTGTCTGCGCTGGGACCGTATTTACGACAGTTCATTGTCAAATTGTCAAGATCAGAAGGATGAAATGCCTATTTGTGGATTTGGCTAATATCAGGTTCATTCACATATTTTGTAGTACAAATATAGTTATACAAGCAATAATCCAAATTTTTTTTCTTCAATAGTTATTATTCTAGTAATTAAATTGAATATTTATAACCAACAAGTAATTGAAGTTTCCTAATAAAAAGCAATTTTAGTTTACAGTCATCCGATTAAATCTCATTTTCTCAGATAAATACCATGACTACGCGAATATAAGCTCCATACAAATAAAGATTTAGATAAAAGAATAAGACGGAATTGTTTTAACGCATTCTGCATGTAACTAATCCCTCGTTCTGCATGTACTAACAAACTCCCCCAGGTGGACAGCCTACGTTTGGCTGAGGTCTCCACAGACCTTCTTGATGTCACGCATAGCCAGCAGGCCCCAGCCCTTCCCAGCAGTGCGGATGGTCTTGGTGTCGGGGTAGAGGCGTTTGGTGAAGTCCTGGTTCTGGCAGCGCTCTCCAGCAGGGCAGACCTGAGGGTGGCACTCGTATAGCAGCATCCGATTCAGACACTCAGACTCGAAGCTGCAGGGCCGCTCGTCCGTCGGCTTACAGTTACACTTGGGGATCTCAGAGACGTCTGCTGTGTAGACCTGGACTCGGCCACAAGGCTTGTTCACCTGCAACAGCACACAATATCATCAATATGACCCCTAATTTCATAGAGGCCCCGAAGTGAACGTTAATACCTTGATGTATTTATAAGGGGGAGGCTTCTTGTTATTCTCTTGAGCCTCTTTTGCTTCTCTTTCCATTTTGATCTCATTAAAACGGTTTTCGGCATCCAACAGAGCTGCATGGATTGAGAGGTCATTTGGTAACAGATAACAGCACGTAATAAAAGGTGTCCGAGAGCCGCCATTTCTCACCATTCTTAAAGACCTTGCCGATGCCGTTTTGCTGGTATTTGCTTCCTCTGTCTCCCTCCATGTATGGAAAGACTCTGCCTTGGTGTGTCCAGAAATAATCCTTGGAGCCAAAGAAAAAGACGGGAAATTCTCCAATCTCGTGACGCAGGTGCTGTATGTTGGTAGGGATGTTTTTAGGATGACGGACTTCCGCAGGCCACCATCTGAAGAAAATCAGGCTGATGTTTCAGACAGGTTTGGGAATTCAGGAAAAACTCTAAATTGTATAAAATAATCGCATAAAATAAAATATTGTGAGTAAAGCTGCCTGTGACCATTTAAATGTGCAAAATTAAAAAGCCGCACTCAGCTCCAAAATATTCTGTACAAAATTGTAGAAAAATGGCATCATGAAAGGCATATTGTCAATCATGGTGTATACTGAGTAAATGTGACAACTATAATAAATGAGTTTGTAGATTAAATGTGCCAACTAAGGAAAAACGGACCTGTAGTTTCCCAGTTTGACCCAGATGATGTCTCTGTATTTTGGTTTCTTCCCTGAGCGACAGTCATTACAGAACCAGCTACTGTCCGGCATAGCGATGTTCAGGCAGTCCGGGTGAAAGGCGGCTGGACACGACTCGCAGCACAGTAGTCGGCCCCCTTGAATGAAGCGCAAAGACACAGAAATGCATTCTAGTCACTGTGCATGTCGAAAAGTGATTTAAACATCCTCAAAGGCATCCGTGGTTGAGAAACTAAACTGAGGATCACACACCCTTTGAGCAAATAAAGCACCAGCTAACATTGATGTGGGAGTGATGACTGTAGCCCTTCTTAGGCCTAAAGTGGCTTGTGCACACAATAGCAGTAGACGTCAGCATCTCACTGCCCGCAGCAACACACTGGTCTCCAACATGGTAGGCCACAGGACAGCGCAAACAGCGCATCATTTTTCCTATTAAAAAAGCAAAGAACAATGTGATTACAGCACCAAAATATTCTAAAGATAATATACAGCAAAAAAGGAAGCAAGAAACATTTTCTGGCATAATCAGGCAAATGGAATGAAGTGAAAAGTTTAAAGTCGCGCCACCATGTGGAAAAGAATGTACTTGCAGGGTGAACTCTGCTTTGAATTGAATTGAAAAAGCCTTGATAATTGGAGGCAGGAACAGTGTTAACAGACCTATAATGACACTTTACTAACCTTTGGTGGCTTTTACTGTGCCACGGCCATTGTGGTGACAACTGAGACAAGTGTGTAGGGGACAGCGGAAACCTCTGCTCTCAAACACAGTCAGGGCACTTAACCGCACACACGCCTCATGATAGAAGCGACCACAGTGGAGGACACAGCAACGTCGAACCTCTCCTTCAGATTTCTTACAGGTGAAGCACACATGTACACCTATAAAAAAAAATAAGAAAAACAAAATGAAGAATCTGAACTGTGGCCCAGACTTTTCAATACCCTTGAGCGGAGCTTCACCTGAACTGCAGGATGTGCAAAGTATCTTTTCTGCTGACCGCTCTAGTCCTGCACAGCGCTGGTGATATGTGCCACAGCACGGACCTTCACACATCACCAACTCCTCACCGCTCTGCTCACATACCTGAAGAACCACACACAATACTACATGCGAAGGACCGTCTCATTTGCAATATATTTTGTAGTTATAAACAAATGCTTTGCATACATTAATATAAATACTTACATAGACACACATCATAAATGTATGTGTGTGTTCAAAATATGTTAATAATATTATTTAAAAACTATAAGTTGAGTTAACATACCAGGCAGACACATTCCTTCTTAGATCCTGTTGTGCGTTCAGTCTTTTTTGCAGCAAGCAATTCATCAGTGCTGTCAGTGGGAGAATCAGGTCTCTGTTCACACACACACAAAGCACATACATTATTCAGCATTACTAAGACAAACTAAGAAATAATCTCAGCAGAATTAGGCAGAACATTATAATATTTTTAAACTACACCATTTACATCCCTCACATAAACGTTTGCAAACATTCAAACATTACACTCCCTGGCCATCACACAAAAACATTAGGAGAGATCCATCTTCGGTGTGATTTTCTGTGATCAGTAATTGATTGTGATGTGACTTCACAATTAGAGAATTCACAGTCACATCAGTAGTATAGAGTAAAAGATATAAAAATAGAACTACAAAAAAAAAACACTCACACAAACATCTGATTCAGGTGATGCGGAGCGGTGCTTTTTGGATGAGATTGGTAATGATTGTCTGCTTGGATCCAATTTCCGCTTCCATGTGCGCTTGACTTTAGCAGGGGAATCGTCTCCTAGAAATTTTGCATAACGACATTTATATAAAATACATTGTATGAACGTAAAACAATATTTTATGTGAATTTATATATTATGCATATAAATTATGTATAAAAATTACTTATTTACAAGATTAAACAAAACAAAAGACGTAAGAAGATATTATTTACATTAAAGATAATTTTATAGACATACTCTGAACTTTATTTGTTCGCTTTGTTATGTTGCTGGTGTCTGGTCTCTGCTTCCTTCTTACTGTAGTGACAGAAGCCTCCTCTGATGCCGCCTTCTGAAAGAATTACAAAAAAGATAGATTACATTGACATCTAGTAAATTTGGATATGGCAGAACCCACCTTTAGACTTTTTTGCTTTTTCAATCCTTTTTCGGGCTTGGTTTTCTTTTTGGGTTGTAACACCACATCTTCCTTGGAGTCTCGTAAACGTTTAATGCCCCTTTTCTTTCCTTTGTGAGGACATTAGGACAGCATCACCCAAAGTGTGGTAATAACAATAATTCGTTATAATAAGCTTGAAAACTAACCTTTGGAAGAAACATCCTTTGTCTCCAAGGATTGTGAATCTGATGTGGACAACTTTATATCTGATGACAGAAGCAAAAATGAGTCTGATTTAAATTTAGTACCTGCAGAAAATTTGCAGCTTTTAAATCATTTTCCACACCTAACAGTTTAAGGTTAGTGGACTCCGGGTTTAAAGTGTCAGATATACTGACACCGGTTTTAGCTTTCCTCTTCTTGACCAAAGTTGGTGCAGCAGGAAACTTTTGCTTTAGCTGTCTTGGTTTCTTCTGAGGGCCTTTTGGTTGAAGGTCGAGGTCAATAGAAAGAATAGCCTTTCCAACACAACACAAAAAATATTACATAACATGAAAAAATCCAAATAACTTTAAAACAAGAGGTAAATAGGGCACCTTTTTCTGTTTAGTCCGTTTCCGGGGCTTGGTCTTTTTCTGAGGACCATGTGGTTCTGCTGCAGTGCAGGAATCCTACAGTTTAAAGCATTGAGTTGATACATTGCCTCAAACATATCCAGAAATATTGAAACAATGAGAAAAATATAAATAGACATAAACCTGAACAGACTCTGTGTGAGGAATCTCTTTTGTAGAGGTAGCTGCTATGTGTGTAGTCCACGATTTCAGGCATTGCTTTCTTTCACACTTACTTTTAACTGACATTTTAGGTGCTTTTTTGGGAAGGGACGTTCTTTTGGAAGAAGTGCTGTTTTCAGTGGAACTAGAGAGCGGATTTGAAATGGTGGCTGTTTTTGAGGGGTTGGAAAGAGTAAGACCATCATGCTGAGACTCATGCTGTGCTTGATCTGGCTCTGAACCTTTACTGTGTAAAGCTTGAAGCTCGTCTAGCATGTTAGCGTTGAACTGAGCCTTTCCTCCTATATACACAAAGCGAAACTTGGCCAGTCGCTCTTCCGATAATAGACCCAGCGCTTCTGCTGCCTGTGACACACCAACGTCCCACTGCTCCCGCAGCTTACGGGGAATTGCCACCTGAGAACCCAGCATGACTATGAGACTACTGTGATTCATTGGATTCAACAAAACACCAATCTGAACAATAATTACTGCACCTTTCGTCCACTGTAGTTATTTGATAATTTGCTGTTCTTGCAAAGTGTCTGGTACTGGTCTTTTCCTGAGAAGTTCACTATGCTCTTCTCAAAGACATATCCCCTCTCTGGAGCATTTCCAAAATACTGTACATGGTACAACAATCCTGTGCGCCGATTCACTGCAATACAAGCAAACACACAAATTGGAATTTTCATACTTTATGATAGTCAAAATTAAGTGATAGATAATGATAGTGATAGTCATTTGCCAGTTGACATGTTTTTTTAAACCTGTTAAACAGAATTCTTAGCCTTCAGCATCCGTCAAATTCCCAGACTAATTCTTGCAATGTTTTTAAAGCAAATGTTGCAAGGGACATTTTAGATTTTGCACTGCTGCACATTGTCCTCTCAAAAACGAAATTATTGATGCCAATTTTTATTTTTGATATACTTAATTTATCCCTAGAGGAAAATCAATCTCTGCATTTCACTATGCTACACTCGCAAACGTTTTGCCTACAAAAAAAAGTCTCACCTTTTGACCTGAAGTGCATATCAGAATCTGGGTCTGTAGTGATCATACATGGCCACCATGGGTATCCTGAAACTTTTGACCAGATGACGTCACCCACTGAAAACTGGACATGGACTTCTGTACTAATCTTCTCTTCCTGACTTTCCACACTACTGGTCGCATCACTCGCTTCACACTCAGACACGGGTTGCTGCTAGGACAAAAATTAAAGTGAGTCCTTCTTGCCTGAATTTATCAGATGTTTTATACAAAAATTACATTGTTGTTGAAAGAAAGTGCGTTATAAAAGTGAAGACTACGGTGATGGATTTTCATACCTGGAAAGAATGTAGAGAACCAGCAGCAGGGAGTTTGCAGTCTGACTGCTTGGTAGATTCAGTGGGAAGAACACCGGATTCACTAGTGAGCTCGGGTGAAATGACAGTGGTGTGCAGATGTGGAGAACTCTCAGAGGTCATTGGTGTCAAATGTGGGAGCTTCTGATTCGAGGGTGCTCTCTTTTTTACCAGAACCCTCTTCTTCTTACGCCTCTCTCTTCTAAAGCGCGGAGAGCCAAGGACACCATCTGATAGTGTCAATGGTGGATGTATCTCTTCTCCATGTTTGGCATCATATCGCTTCTTCTTGAGGTTGACGACACGTTTGGTAATTTTCAGTGTGATTTGAGGAGCAGCGCTGGGTTTCCGTGGCGGGCTGACATGCTGAGAAACAGGTTCAACCACCTTCAGAAGAGGTTGTGCGTCTGTGGCAGTACAATGTTTGGGGATTTTGTCTTGGTCGCCGTTTAACAAGCGAGAAGTCAGGTCCTTCAGCCGCTCATGTGTGTGATTGTGACCATGGTTGCCGATCATTTGGAGAACACTCTCCTGAGGTGTAGCGGCCAGCTGAGTCGCAGCTTTATCCATGAGATCAGTGGGATCGATGCTCCCATCACCCAGACCTTTACGTCCACCCGGAGAATCCGATGGCTGCTTCACCGTTGTGGGACTACGGGGCTCGAGCATCGCAGGCAGTGATCCCCCCTTACTGTCGGTCATTTTGAATCAGCAGCCTGCAATAAACAAACAAATTACAAACAATACTAATGGTTTACAATCATTTTAGTGTGTTATATATATAGCTGCCTAATTAATCGAGTTCCTCATTGTAACAATATCAGTGTATAACTGACCACTTTCATGGCATTCCTCAAAACCCACTTGTTCAAACTGGCATATTCACTCTAAATGTTCTTTAGTTTTTCCTGTTTACTGTATATATCTTCTAGTTATTTCTGTTTTGTAAAGCGTCCTTGAGTGTCCAGAAAGGCGCTAGAAATCGAAGTTATTATTATTATAACGGGATTAAGAAACTACAATTGAAGATTAAGCATATAAGGGAAATTGTGGCATAATAGGTGGAGTCAAAGTGAACGGAAAGAACGGCACCACAAAACAAAAGAACCGTGGGATTTAAGCGCATGTCTTAGGTACACTTTTTTTTACGATTAAAGAAACAAATGTCTACAGTGGAGTTTATAAAGTAAGGCGTACATTTTCAATAAACATTGTTTTAATACTGTGAAGTTTAATATAATTTAAACATGTTCTAGTGTTTTTTGGATTATCTTTAGCGTTACATGCGGTCCTGCTGGAATATTCTGTCTCACATCAGGGGAATAATAATAACAACAACAATAATGTGCACACAACCCTACATAAACCAATGTATGCAACTATCCAACATTACTCAAAAAACTGTAACAAGTAAAAGAAAAAAAGTTTAGCAATCCTGTTAACAGATGTCTCTCTGAAGCAGCATAGATAAATCCAAATCAAAGTTAGTTTTCTGATTATAGAATCAAGATACAGTTTTGATGTTAAATGCTAACAAGTCCATTTCAGAATTACGTTAAATTTAAATTAAAAGTGTAAAGATGTATCATAGATCAGTTCATTATTTTACTGTAAAAACAACATTTATAGCATTACCTGGTACAGTTCTATACATTAAAGCGTTTACATTTGATCAAACTTGCTTTCGTCATGTGATTCAGAAGCCCTAACACATACTGAGAAGACAATGAAAATTGTTATAGTACTAGAGAGAAATACCAAGTTTACATTATGATATGCATTAATGTGCATATAAAACAAGAAATACATTAATTTATACGCTACAAACATGCCCTAATATTTGCATTCTTAATTTTATAAAACTTAGCAATCCAATAACAAGGTGCGCGTGTGTACACACACGCCTAAAAACACATACAGACTTTTTTGTAGGTCACAATTTATGCGTCTAAAGGTTGTTTTGGTCCGCGGTGCACCTGTAACCCGCTAAAACACGTTGTTGGAAAGTGGTAGAACCGACAGTCGATTGTCTTAAGCGCAGTCGCCCCCCAAAAATCCTGTCACTGAACAGCGTGAAGTTTGAGAACAGAAGCGACTTGACCCCGCAATAAAATGGCTACCGGAGAGCGAAGACGGGGCGCGAGCGAGTGGCCGGGCCGCCTCAGAGCAGCACATGTCCCGTAACGGCATCATCGCGCAAACGAGTAACTCCCTCTTGTCTACTTCCTTGTGGGAAACAAACAAATAAATAAATAAATAAATACAATCCGACGGTTTTGAGCAAACCGAACACGCCACTTCGTATCAAAAGGCAATTAAACCGCAGATCACTGTTTTTTCCGACTAGTGATATGCAAATGGCCATTCAGCGGCATCGCAGCGAGATATCGGAGTATTGTCATTCAGGAAAAGCGGCCGAAAATCGACTCGTTTACATTCATGAAGAGACATGATCACCAAGTTCCAGATAACCTCAGTCGTTTAACTGGGTCTATTTTAAACACGTTAATACTGTCATTCAATTCGACAAAACATCAACAACCGCCTGAGCAACGTGCGATCGAGTGCGACTAAAACCGAACAAATGAATGAAAATCCGCGTTCCACGTCGAAGACGTTCACCAAAGCAACTGAGGCTCGTGAAAACCACTGTACCGAGCGAAAGTACTGATAGTAAAGGAACGACTCGCCCCCAAGCCATTTCTTTCCGAAACTATGCGCATTTATCACTTATTATACACGTTTATCACCAAAGAAATTGATTAATCTTTCAAAACGATCGTTTAAACAGTTGATGCATAACACACCATCCAAAGTAACACAGCTTAGCCAGTTAGCTAGTGAAATTCAGCTGCTAACGCCTGCCTCGCACACTTCAGAACAGTTTATAAAAAGAGAAAACGACCAAGAGCTCGATTCCGGCACATTTCACACGTTTGTAACCATTCTTATGAGTGGAAAATAAACCAGTTTATAGCATCTCCATTACCCGGGACCCGTCTCGAGGTGCCTGCGAGAGGCTCTCATCCCAATCAGCGCCAAAAATACTCACATCCGATTGGCTGACGCGTAACTACACAATTCAACCGGCCTTTTCAAATGTCGTTCTCTTCGCTGAAGACTCTCCGTGGAACATCTTTGATTATACGTGGCGTGTTCCTAACGTCACCGCGGCGCAGAACTTTAAACTAAACTCTTGTCGATCACAGACCGCATGTTTGGGTTTTAATCGATAAAAATGGCAATCCGACACAGTCCAGTGCTCGAGGAACTGAATTTAGGAGGAGGATTCTCATCGTATGACGTCGACGATAGGCGGGAATTCAATACTGGGTTGCCAGTTCCACCCGTTCGACGAAAGAAATATTTTAAGCATAATAGTTTTAGGTTGGCTTGGTTTTTATTACATTTAGTTTTGTACTTTTTGAAGTAATTATTTGTTTTAGATCAAACTTTACTGTACACACGAGTTGTTGTTGTTGTATGGAAAATCCATAAAACGGTTGAAATCGATGACTCCCACTAAAACAGAAATAAGTGGCAACCCAAATTTTAGCGCGCCAACGTGGTTGCCATGTAAAGACGCTTCTAGATCGTGTATTAACATATTTTCAATATGTCATTATTTTAGTTTTCTAAAGTTGTTTATTCTATTCTTGTACGAGTGCTAAAACAACTCACACGTGCACTTGTAATAAAACATACGAATTCACGCTGAAAACATTGACAAAGACAGACAATTTAAACCAATGTGGGTTTCTTCACAATGATACCTGGCAACAAACGAACATGTCTCTTCAAAACTACCTCGTCCTGATCATTTCTGATTTAGACAGTATGACTGTCAGCAAAAACTCATAGTTGTGACACTTGTCAAGGTAATATATTTTAAGTTTATTTAATTTAAACTTCGATTATTCAACGTTATAATTATATTGTGATTACTTTGAAAAATGTAAGCACACAAAACACCAACAAACACTAATTGAAATACGTACTGTACTAATGTTTATTAGAACGTTGGTGACGTTTCCTTTCGTAAACAACCTCCTATAAATAATCCATCTTCCTATCCCACACATTGGGTTAAAATACATGTTTATTCAATAATGTATTACGCGTTATATTAGTCGTTTTAGACACAATGGGTGAGAACGGTTGCAATGTCCATTTGTTTTATCAACGAAAAGCGCCGTGATGCCCCAGTTGGTAGTTGTCACTGGTTAATTTCACAGCGAGTCAACTGAACAGCGCCCCCTGCTGGGCGACAGCACACAGGAAGTCGGAAGCAAAAGGCTATCAAGCTCATCGCCTGACTCAACGGGAGCGAGGAGGGAGCAAGGACACGAGCCAACAGCTCGGGAGTATGACTTCTGTGGATAGCTGCTAAACCGGCCGCTCTTTACATCTGGACGTTATCGGAAAGTTGCCCATTACCGCCCTTTCATCCATTTAGACGGGAACAGCATGGCATCGATTTNAAGTCGGAAGCAAAAGGCCATCAAGCTCATCGCCTGACTCAACGGGAGCGAGGAGGGAGCAAGGACACGAGCCAACAGCTCGGGAGTATGACTTCTGTGGATAGCTGCTAAACCGGCCGCTCTTTACATCTGGACGTTATCGGAAAGTTGCCCATTACCGCCCTTTCATCCATTTAGACGGGAACAGCATGGCATCGATTTTGTTCACCAGATCCTGGAGGAGTCCGTTGTTGAAAACATCTAGATCGTTAAAAAACGAATTCAGAAAAGGTAATGCATATATTTTATTCAACATATTAATCGTGATGCTATTGAAAACGACGCGCGGTGTGTTGTCGCATTTGATTGATCCAGTGGTTGTTTAAAAAAAAAAAACAATAATAACAGTGTCAAAATTGATCAGCTGTCAAAATGTGGCCGACCGGCGAGTAGATACCGGCTTGATTCTGGTTAAAAACGTCTGGGCCTTGTGCTTATTGCTAAATCGTTTCATATATGTGCGACTGGTATGCATAACGCAATTAGAACGTATTCAATAAAATCATGTTCATTTTTGGCATAAAATCAGAAAGTTCATGACCTAGCCACTTAGCTCGCAAACCTGGCATTTAAGACGAACGAGAGGCTTAAACGATTAGCTAACAAGCTAACGGTCCACATTCACACATCGAAACAAACAGTAATCACCGAGAACCGTCGCGTTTGGGATCGGGTGTGTTGAATGTGAGCGAGGCTGATAATGGAGCTTCACTGTAACCCGCACGTGTTTGCGCTTTGTTTCGTCCTGTCCTGCTCGGCTACTGTACGTCGTTTCTAGAAAGCAGAGGGGATGGCTTGCTGACCGCTTGCTGGTTTGCCCGGTCATTGTTAAGGCAAACACGCGAGTCCTTTCCACACGTTTAAATGTCAGAATGGAAGGATGCGTGTGTCGTGTGTTATTTCTTGGCGTTGCACGGTATCACCAGTGCAGCCATGACGTCATAGATATATCTTGTACAAAATATCAGAACATACTCTTCTTTGCCGTTTTCTGGAGGTTATCTGAGGACAAAGTCCCCTAGCCCACACTGACTGCATACCGATTCTGACACACGCACACACACACACACACACACACACACACACACACACACACACACACACACACACGCTCACACACGCACTGTAAAAATAGGCCAAATGTGGGTCTATATTGGTATATATATGTATGTATTTATAGACACATACTTGTGAATAATGTATAAACTCACTCACTTGCCTTCTTTAAGTGCATATATTACAAGTCACTGAATAATTCACTGACCATTCTTGACCAAAGGGTCTGAATAGGTCTCAAAGGTTTGTCAATATCTATAACATCCGTTGGCCACATACATTTATACTGTAGTACACAACAGCAAATATTTTGAAAATACATATTTTCTCTGTTCAGGCTAGTAAAGAGGATTTGTAAATGAGCTGCAACAATGCTGAAGTTTTATTTTGTATCAGGTTCAGATTTCATTTAGAATTAAGAACATATGAAATGCTGTGTGTAATGGTCACAATATGGTAACTGGGAACCATATTGTGATGAGATTCAAAAAACTTTTATTCAACTCTGTAACAAAATGAATTTATATATTGATGTATTTATCAACTTGCCACAATGTGTAATTGGATTTGAAAGACACATGGATGTGATATAGGAAAAGCTATTCCAGTTGTGGCCTTTGATTTGGCTTGTCCACAGTAGAGCGGCGGTCTGAGAAATAATTGACCACACATCAGCGCTTAAGACAGATGTCGGCTCTGGATAAGCTGTGCTAGATGGATGAGTGGTACCCCGAAATGCTTCCAGAAGCATTGATCTTTCTTACATTGTGTAGACTGTAGTTAAATAACTGGGAGGTTGATTTATGGCTGAAACAATCAAACAGAAATACATGGTTTTATGTGAGCTTTCCACACAACTTGCAGATGTAAATCAGGGATCCACTGTATAGATTTGTGCATACTCGAGTACTACTTAATAAATAGGGATCTTTTTATACAAATCATAAGAATTTTCACTGATAAATCATTCCAGTTTTTCTTGGATCTCTCGCCAACCCAAGAAGGGCTATATGCTGTGAGAGAAATTGGAAGTGACGTCTTAACCTACATTCCTTCTTGCCAGAATGGAGGTTTTGTTATCAGGAGGACACTGGCTCACTCCACAGGCCTCTACCAAGCTTGTTAAATGTGCCAGTACAAACTGTGATGTTCTGTCTACACCACCTGGCACAGGTGGCAGCACTAGTTTGGGTGGTTTAGCCTAATAGTTTTCTGCAGCGTTGCTCTAGTTTTCACAACTTGGCATACAATTATGTTTTATGTCCCAGACTAACTTGTTTTTTGTGCAGCACTAAGCTAAGCGACCTTTTGGTGAACAAAATTTGTGACTTGAAAGTAAATGAACGTAAATAAAATTAAAGGCATTGTGACCTAGTGGTAGGGTGTTGGTTCTGCCACCCAAAAATTGCAAGTTTGAATCTCAGTGTTGTACAATCGAACAAGACACTGTTTCACTTCTGTTTCCCAGTGCCACGGCTGATGGCTGCCCACTGCTCTGGGCAGCCTTAAGCCATGACACCTTAGGAACACTCAGTTGTGTAACTCACCGGACTGGTATTCAAACTCTCATGGCGTGTGTGTGTGTATATATGGTTTATAAATATTTGTCTAAGCAATCAATACAAACTATATGATGACTAGAAAGTGTAGGCACACAATAATCCAGCGCAATTTGTTCATCCAAACTAAATAAACGGTACGTATTTATCTATTCACTTTATTTACTTGCAGAAGTTCAGTTGAAATTTACCCACAATTCTGACCAATTGAAATGCCGTTTAGGAAATACTACAATGACACTACTACTCTGGCCAGTGAGTGATGTGGATGTTGTCACATGACTGCATTTTGGTTCTGTTCGGATTAGTGCAAAAAATGTGGTGTGAACAGGAACCAAAACGCCAAAATATGCAACAATGTATGTTTTATTGCCCTTGGTCCAGACCAAATGAATCAAACTATAGGTGTGAAAGCACCCTTAGGCTTTGTCTGAGAACTAGATAAGTCACTAGTTTTGTCCAATACCTGTTTCTCATTTGTCTTTGAAGTAAAACATTAGTAACAGTATTATAACTACATGTTTTGTACAACTTGTCAGCTTGTTTATGTTCTAATCCATCTACCAGACCCATTTTGTTTTTCTACAGTTTTCTACAACCAAATGTAGTCTAAAACCTTTTTTCTTTTGAGTGGTTATATAGAACGCCACTACAATTATTTTTGTATTTGCCATTTTTCCATATCAATGTGCAATTTTGCCTGAGCTTGTAAAAGTTTCTGTAAAATCTCTTGGTAACACAAAAAACCTTATCTGATATGGGTTTAACTGATTACTTGCCAAAGTCAGGATATTGATGGCTTGTTTGTGCTTGATCTTTTTATTTGAGCTAGGCTTTTTCTATTGGCTAGCATGGGAATGGATTTAAATCGCACCACAACACAATCTAAGGTTGGGTCAGTTTCCATAGCAACAGAGTTGTGATGACAAAGTTGTTTTAGTCTTTCCACTCAGTTATATAACGTCCATGGTTCTATGCAGGACTTTTTAATATTTACATAAAGCTCAAGCGCAGGTGCGGACTCTAAAGGCTTGAAAAAGTGGAACCAATCCAGTCTGGGATTAATCACAAAATGTTCTTTTCACAACTACATTCATGTGCGTGAGCATAGAGAAAATTTTGGTTTGTTTGACGTGCTACAATTTAAAAACTCTCTGACCAATAAGATTCCTACTTGTGATTACACGGATGGAGCTGTGGAAGTTTCTGTGAAGACAGTATGGCTGAAAGGACGATTTATTGATGCAATGAAATCAGTGACCAGTGATTGTCACAAGCATCAAATGTCTCAGTGCCCCCTTGTTGGCACAAGGGAGTTCAGCCTCATTGTTATTTGCAGTATTTGTGCATGTAATTTCAACAAGACCTTCAATATCCTTGGGATATAAGGCCAGACGTCTTATCGGGCTATATTTAGAGAATAAAGTGGGGGGTGGGTGACAAGCAAAGTCTGGAAGTCTTTAGTAAGGAGCATCCTGACTGGAAGAGGATTAGGTTTCACCGGGCCACTGGCTCAAGGGTCTTGCGCATCTACTGGAAATGTGGTTATCAAGACGGATTTGGGTTTACCTTGGCACTGGGCCAAAGGTCAGTGCTTGTGGCTTTCGAGTAGCTCTGAAGAATGTGGTTTTTGAAGGTCATGGCTTCCTATCCCAGGGGAACCGTGAAGTCTTTTGATTGTAAAATGTTGGTGATAGCGCCTGCTACAAGTAATATAAGGAAACACAGGCTACATTCATAGTAATATTAACAATGTTCCGGCTGGTCTCACACTTTCTTAAGCTGTGAAGTAAATGTTTTTCAACTGTCTGGAGAGGGAAATAGTTCAACAGATTATTGAATGCATGTTTGAGAGTGTATTTCTGGGGAACTAGCTCTAATGTGTGGGATGGAGAACAAACGCTTAAGATCCTGAGTGTGAAAAGCTTTTCTGGCTTAGTCCAGATAAAGAAGTTTCCTGAAGCTGTATTTACAGTAAGTAGAAAAGGGAACATCCTGCTGTTAGTGTTCATCTTTTCACTTTTTATTTGTAAATTAATCATCACTAACTGTCTTTTTATAGTTTTAGTTTCTCTAGAATGATCTTCAATTTTTGTACAAAATGGACTTTCTTAAATATTTGAAAATGGGGAATAATTTTAAATCATTGGTGACTGGTTTTTGAACTGCACATTTCAGTGTGAAAAATAGTTATCTCTGCTGCTCAGTGACAATAAGAAAAGGTTTCTTAAGAGCTTTGTCCAATTTATCAGTCTTAGTGCTTGGTGTAGTAGATTAATTATGTAATCTATTGCTGACGTCTTGCCATTTTGACATGGTGGTGAAGGGTCATTTTTCTCCTTGTTACTCAAGTAGGTTTGGGTTTCTTATTTACATAAAATGGTTGCACAAATACGTACATCCTGCACTTTTTTACAATTAGTTGTCATTTATTTCTCTCTCAAATTCTCTTTTTAATGTGATCCATTGTAATTGATTCAAAGTTTTGTAAAGTTTCTCTGTGGAGAAGCAGTGGCTTGTGAAGGTCACTAGCGCTGCAGAACTGCTAGACTTGAATCACTGATAAATTGCTGTTTTGAGCTTCGTTTAAGGTCCCGCTGACAGAAGCGTTCAAATAAATCAGTACACGACTGCAATTCAGAAGTCTGTCATCGCCGCACCGAGAACATTAACTTTGTCATTGACTGATTTCCGTGTCCTGACGTGGCCTGCGGTTTAGGAATCTTTGGGTAGATCAGGAAATTCACCGGGGAGTATTTCTCTTCAAGAAATATTTCTCTTCTGATTCTAAATCTGATTCTGAAACAATATTATTTGAGAGATTTTGTTGTATTGAGCAAGACGTTTAGATAGATTAGAGTATCTACCACAGGCAACAAACACAGGAATGTTCAAGTAATTCTGTCGATTAAATAGATTTCTAGTATTGTACTATACAGTTTTTATTGTTTCCTAACATTTATTTTGCCCTTTCACCGAATCTATGCTCACCTTTATCATCTTATTTTATTATAAAGAACGTGTATGGAATTGTGTTTCTGTGCCCTTTAACTTGGCAGCACTAGTTTTTCCTGGCTGTACATGTTGGCGTGGCACAGATCCAGTGTATTTCCCTGAGATTAAATGTCTTGTCCCTGTACTGGCATTCAGATGTTTGCACTGTCCATGATCCTACTTTGGATTAGTGCAAAATTCTTGGGGAAAAAAAGAGAATAGAATAGAATGCCTTTATTGTTACAATGAAATTAGTGTATATATATATATATATTATTAAAAGCTCGGGGGCAAAGCCGAACTGAAAAACACGGAATTTATTCAAAAGGCCATATTTGTTCAGTTACAGCGAACTGTACGGGGGCCAAACCCCTACTAAAATACAGTAAACTGTGTATCAAAAAGAAATCGACAATGTGGTAGTCGCCGTAGTGGGCGGAGTCAGAGTGAAACTCTCACTGTGTCATGATCACAGCAGGTTTTGTCGTAAATCAGCAATATTAAAAATGTATTAGGATGAATTTTTATGTGTGTCTAGACTACTTAAAAATTGTACAAAAAAAAAAAAAAAATTGTGAATTCTTTAAAAATGACATTGATAATTGTTTCATCCTGTTTTTCAGGGAAACTGTCAGAAGCAGCCTGCTTCAACTGTGTAGCCTTGCGGTTAGCAACAAACAGGTACATGCTGCAAACCTAAGCAATGTCTTTTCTATAAAGTTTGTTTCACTTTATTTAAAAAAAAAATAAATATTAAATAAATGTTTACATAATGTCAATCACATAATAACCAAAAATTTCTTTTCCTAACCATACGGTGTTTTTCCAGCTGTCCTGGGTGGCCGTCAGCTGTCTTCTGCTCTGAAGGTCACCGCTCGAGTCACTCACCTCGCTTATATTGTGCCATCTTACTACCTGACCCCACACATCATGGCCACACCCACTTCACTAACCAAAGGACGCTACCCTGGCATCAAAGCACCCCAGTTCGATGGGTGCACACTACCGGCCGCCTGTACGATGATTCTAAGGTTGAGCGTTCCTTGCGTTCATTGAAGGATCGAAATAAAACGTTAGAGGAAGGCGGACCGGTGTACAGCCCGACAGTTGATGTCGAACCTGTGCGACTGACCATTCCACAACGTGTGGTCCGTGAGGTCAAGCATTTCTATCATGGATTCCGACTTTTGTGGATAGACACTACCATTGCTGTGCGGATGCTGTGGAGAGTGCTGAACGGGCACATCCTGTCACGCCGAGAGAGAAGACAGGTACACAACTCAGTTTTCCTGATGTTCTCCTTTTCTGTAGAACTATAGTCAATTCATTAAATGTTTCCCTAGATTTGAAGACCTCTGTACATTCAAACAAACTTTTCTATTACTTATTATCATTTATGAGAAGATATGATGCTTCTAAATTAGAGCGCTGGAAAAATTCCGCTAGTGAATGGTTTGCCATTACAGTCAGTAGGTCTTTGTTTCAACAATTTCCGCTGTGTGTGTGGCAACGTCCTTTGGAAGGAACCGAGTAATGTAATTACATTTAGTAGAGCAGTATTTAGGGTCAGAGGTTTGCATAATGGATGCAAATCTTTAATCTCTGCAATTTAAAAGCACCCGTAAATCGGGCCCATAAGCCCTGACTGGATCAATGTGGTGTCTTAATGGTTTAAATTGGTGCCACGAGGCTTCATTATCTGTCAAGACAGATTGCACTAGAGGTCTCAGGGGCCAGTCGAGTGAAAAATACTTCACTGGCTAACATGACCGGCAACATTTCTGGAGAGAATCATGCCCTGATCAGTCATATTTTACACACATATCTTAACCTCTTTTCTTATTTCTGGGTCATGGAGAACTAGTTCCAAACACATCATGTCTAGGCATGAAATAGCCTAAAAACCACATCAATACAACAAAAAACATGCAAACACGGTAATGAACGGAAAGGGATATATTAAATATTTTTTCGACAGATTTATTTTAACAACAAAAAAAGTAAATCTCCTGTTGATAAAGAAAATTCCTGGCCAAATAATATTTTGTATAAATACTTACATAGTAATACGTACAAACAATTGCATAATATTCTCTAATATTAAAGTTCTAACTTTAAATATTACAGTCCTGAAAGTGGAAGTTATCTTACATTCTTTCATTTTTATTCGTTCTACTTGTGAATAGTTAACGAACCTCTCGAGTTATTGTACTTATAAATCTGCATTTATCGTTGGGAAGTCTCAATATAAAGTAATGCCATTTCTTTTTGGCAAATTTTGGTATATATTGGGTAAATATGGAGAGACACTTGCCACTATGTAACAAACATGGACACCAGCTATAACAGTTCACATAGTGCTAATACTTCCTCAGATTCCCAGACGTGTGTGTGTGAGAGAGTGTCTGGTGTAAAGTCACACTCTAGTGACGTGTTCCGTTGACTCCTGTGTGTCAGGAGCGCCACATGCTTTGCCCCCGGTGACTTTGTACTTCACTTTCTCAGAACAAACTGTACTTTGGTTTCTAAGATATTAATGCCTGTCACCATCAGCATTATTCCTGCCAGAAGACATTGGAATAACAATGGTACTAAATAACAGTGTTACTTTATCAAATAAAGTAAAATCAAATCACATATTTTAGTAGCACTTTTAGTAGTTACCTTTTTAGTAGCAAGCCAAGTAACCTGCTACGGTCCGTCTTTACAAGCACCGTTATGCTACTGAAAATTTAAATGCTGCGTTATTATAATGTAGTTGATTCAAAATTTGCTTTCAGATAATTGACGGTAGCTTGTGTGAGAATTCGAATTTCATGAATGCCAAAAATGTGTTGGATTATTTAAGCTTCTCTAAAATGAAATTTTAGAAACGTCACAATGATATTTAAAATAGAAATATAACTTGGAGTTACAATTGAGAATTAACTTTTTCATTTAATAAATAAAATGTAGATATTGTTTCAATTATTAAAAAAATATTTTATTTATTTTACAGGCGTTTATTTGTTTTATTAATATATAATATATAATTAATACATTTAAGTCCCCTCTGTTATTACAGATTTACATTTGAATAGCGATTTTCTTTTTTTGGTTTTCCTTGGCAAGCGTTTAGTTAGTTCAATACTTTAAGTTCAATATCATCACATCAAGACATAATTCATTGGAAAAATAAAAGCCATTTTAATATCACTATAAAAAACGAGGTCTGCTGTAAACCCAACAACCACTTTACAAATTTTACTTTGTAAAGATAATTTTTTGAAAAGACTTTAATGCTTAATCGTAATCTGATTAAGATTCTCACACGGTGTATTGCGCGAATGTTTGGCCGCCTGCCATTTGGCTGTTGGTCAATGAAAACAGTCACGCTGTGTGTTTAAAGACGATTGGATGCTAATCTACTCCTTAGACAATTAAAAAGGCGGACTTTTCAAAGTAGCATTTGTCTATAGCGTACACTTGTTTTTAAAATTGAAACCTACAGTTAAATTAATTAAATTTCCGATCTCGTTGCCTACATTTGCTAGTGGCTAATACAATAATACTAGAACAATAATAATAAATGTGCCCAAAATTTGAGTTATATTATATTATTATAGTTTGCACATTTCTTCGGCACATCTTCTTCAAACAATAATTCTTCGGTTGGTAGCCCATTTTCTGAACATTTCTGTATGTTATAAGCTCAGTCAACATTAGAATGGCCAATGTTTACTAGTGCTTCAGCTAGCATCTGTCGCACCTAAATCTGGCCATTCTTCTGATTGGCTTCAACCTTAATCCAGCCCATTCAGACCCGGTTTCTCACAGTGTGGGTTCCTTCAGCTTTTGATGTCCGCCATCAACCCCCTTGCTGACCATGTTTAGCCACTTCCTTTGGAATCCCTTCACTCTCCTTCTCCATCCCACTCCACGCCGTTTTCTCTCTCGCTCGCTCTCTCTCTTCGACACACACACACACACACACACTCCCTCTCTCACTCTGACCAGGGTGATATACATGTCAATGGACCAAGCACAAAGGCTCTTTTCAGACCTGCCTGGTTTATATTCTTCCCAATAGGAGCGCTGACACATGGATAACATAAAGAGAGCTAGGAATTTTGCTTTTATAATATTTTTTCAACAATTAGACATGGTGTGATTCAGGAATGTTTTCTCGCTGCGTGTGCACGGGTGTCTTTGTTTTACTCACTCACTCACTCACTGTAACTCACTGTAACGGCTATTAAGACTTTAGTTTTAAACGTTTCCTATTCAAATCTACTATGGTTTGTCTCCATCTTTGGCCCAGAATGACTTGGATCGGTTGCAGATCTGGACAATAGATTTTCTATGACAGTTACAAATAAAAATATGACTTTTATGGTCCACTATTAAGATGCATTGTTTTTGTGCAATTTAGCTTAGCTTAATTTGTACATTACAATGTAGTATTATATTGAATCATGTACGGTAAATGTACATATAATTGTATTATATTTATATTTGTTTGTTTGTGAAATATATTTATTGAATTGAATTTATAAAAAAATTTATAAAGCTTTTAATTGTCCCACAGCGGGGAAATTTCATGTCACAACTGTAGAAACACAATTTAACTAAATAAACAAAAATGACCATAATTCACCACACACACATCATAATAAACAAGCAAACAAACAAACCATAAATAAGTAGCGCTGCACATCATAAACACAGTTCCAGTCACCAGTTTAAATTGTGGAGTCTAATCGCAGCAGGTAGGTGTAAATGAAATAAAAACACTTACTCTACATATCCGTTAAATATACACAGACTGCAAAATGCATGGTTCTAAAAACAATATCAGACACTCTAAAATGACATTAAAATGTATAAATGACAGTTAAAATGACATCTGCTCATTTGTTCTTTGCAGTTTCTGAGGACGTGTGCAGACCTCTTCCGTCTTCTTCCCTTTCTGGTCTTTATCATTGTTCCGTTCATGGAGTTTCTTCTGCCTGTTGCCTTGAAGCTTTTCCCTAACATGCTGCCGTCCACCTTTGAGAAACAGTCCAAACAGGTACGCGGGCTTTTAAGTTCTAATCCAAAAAGACCCTATAAATACCTCCAGTTACCTGCTTAAAAGGACCTTGAGTTTATTCTTGCCCTATGTACGTAAGCCTCTGATTGAATAATTTCTACCAACCAGTGACCTCATATACATTTTTTTTTCCCACTGAATATTCATGTTTTCAGGAGGAGAAGCTGAAGAAGGAGCTCAGAGGGAAGTTAGAGATGGCCAAGTTCTTGCAAGACACGATCAAGGAGATTGCACTAAGAAACAAAGCACCCAAAGACAATGCCACAATGGAGTTCTCCACTTTCTTACAGAAGGTAGATCATCAGCCTGTATAATCTGATCTGTTCTTAAATTTCATTCAAAACAAACCAAATCCAGAATGGTTCTTTATTGCCCCCTGGTGGTTGTGAATAATATGCACTACTAATTACATATTTGTTTCTTATTTTTTCCCTACAAGATTCGTGATTCAGGAGAAATTCCAAGTAATGATCAGATCATACGCTTCTCAAAGCTGTTTGAGGATGAACTGACGTTAGATAATCTGTCGCGGCCTCAGCTGGTGGCTTTGTGTAAACTGCTGGAGCTTCAGTCCATTGGCACCAACAACTTCCTCCGTTTCCAGCTTATCATGAAACTTCGAGCAATTCGAGCAGATGATAAGGTGAGTTTGCCTTTCTGTAAGAGATATGTGAAGATATTATCAACTATCAGTTTGATATGTATTTTTGTATGTATATATATTGTATATATAAGACCCCACACCCGCACACACATTATTTGTATTCATCATTTACAGTTGTGTTCAAAATTATTAAACCCCTTTGAACTTTGTGATGTTTTTTTCCGACATTTCAAGCTTCAAACATAAAGATATGTAGACTGTAAAGCCTGTAAAAGAGTGACATTTTTTGTGAAGAACAAGTGGCACGCAACCATGAAGTGGAACGAAATATAATGGATATTTCAAACTTTTTAACAAATAAAAAAGATAAAACATGGGTGTGCAAAATTATTCAGCCCCTTTGCTTTCAGTGCAGCAAACTCTCTTAAGAAGTTTAGTGAGGACTTTGAATGATTTAAAGTTGACGTAAATGACTAATGATGATAAAAAGAATCAACCTCTGTGTAATCAAGTTCCCGTATAAATGCACTGGCACTGTGATAGTCTCAGAGGTCTGTTTAAAGCGCAGTGAGCACCATGAAGAACAAGGAACACACCAGACAGGTCGAAGATACTGTTGTGGAGAAGTTTAAAGCCGGATTTGGATACAAATACAACAAGCTCTAAACATCCCAAGGAGCGCTGTGCAAGCAATATTTATGAAATGGAAGGAGTACCAGTCCACTGCAAATCTACCAAGACATGGCCATCCTTCTAAACTTTCTGCTCATATAAGGAGACGACTAATCAGAGAAACAACTGATGTCGGAGACTCTGTCCCTAGGGACAGAGCCGTATACTGCACTAATCAGGCCTTCGTGGAAGTGGAAAGAAGAAAGTCATTTTTTAAAGATCCATAAAAAGTGTTCATTCTGGAAGAAAACCTGAGAATACGTGGAAAGTACTGGAAAGTAGTGGTCGACNGTTCCGGAAATCAACTATCGGTGCGAATTAATCGGGAAAACCGATCGATCGGTCGACCACTACTGGAAAGTACTGAAAACTGCTGTTCATAAACGCTCTCTATCAAACTCACTGAGCTCGACCTGTTTAGCAAGGATTTGCAAGATTGATAGAGACATACCCCAAGCGACTTATAGCTGGAATCTCAGCGAAAGGTGGCGCTACAAAACATTAACGTAAAGGGGCTGAATTATTTTGCATACCCATGTTTTCTGTTTTTTATTTGTTAAAAAAGTTTCCAATATAATTAGTTCCACTTCCTGATTGTGTCCCACTTGTTGTTGATTTTTCACAAAAATTTGTCTTATATCTTTAAGCTTTAAATGTGGCAAAAGGTCACACAGTTCAGGGGGGGTTGGATAATTTTGAACACAAGTGTATACATACAGTATACAAGTGTTTATGATAATGTAATTGTGTGTTTAAATAGCGGTATTTTATATAATTTTTCTTAATATTATTACTCCCTTATGGTATTTTAAATTGTAAGGCACTTTGGTCATTCAAAGTGTATTTATATGTGTATATATAAATATGTATGTGTGTACACACACATTTTTATGATTGATGTGATTTTATTTTTATTTTCCTTGGCCCCTGATTGGCAGCTGATCGCAGAGGAGGGCGTGGACAGTCTGAATGCAGTGGAGCTGCAGGCCGCGTGCCGTGTGCGAGGAATGCGAGCGCTGGGAGTGACGGAGGAAAGACTTCGTGAACAGCTGAAACAGGTGATAAGTCACTTTACTCCGCAACCCAACGTTTCACACCAACTAGGTTTCACCAATTTCTTGTATTTTATATGGAAGTGGTTGGAGCTTCATTTAAATCAGCACATCCCTCAATCGCTGCTGCTGCTGTCCCGAGCCATGTTTCTGCCCGATACCCTGTCCCCCGCCGACCAGCTCAAGACCACTCTACAAAACCTGCCCGAGATCATGGTACCAGATCAGCTCAAATCAAATCAGATCTCCACAGTGCTGGTGTTGTTGGGGATTGAGACATGTGTTTGATGGCAGGATAAAGAAGCACAGGTTAAGGTAGCCGAGCTAGACTTTTCCACAGTGGATAACAAGACCAAGCTGGAGGCCACGCTGCAGGAGGAAGCTGCCATCCGAGAGGAGAACCGGGAGAAGGAGATGGAGAGATTGGCCGATGCAGCAGCCAAAGCAAAGGTTTGTTCTGTCAGAGGTTTCATGCTGACAGCACGTAGTGATGAAATGATCATAAAGGGCCTTGTTTGTTTCAAGGAGGTGGAAACGGTGGTGTTGGATGCTGACCGCAGGGCGGATGCGGAACCTTCTCTCTCCAGTGTGGATGTTGCAATCCATTCAGAAACTCTACGAGATACGGCTCCAGTGCTGGAGGGGATAAAGGTGCGAACGCAGATACACTGCAAATGTTGTTTTCTGGCTGTTTACTTCTTTCCCTCACCAGCTAGAAAATTTTATTTTGAGTGTTCGTATGTTGTGCCATCTGCATTTAAATTTGACAGGTAGCGCCGTTCATGTAGTAATCAAAGCTAATGATGTGAAGCAGTTTTCCGATTAAACATAAAGCACACATGCATCGGTTAAACAAAACACTAATATTTTATAAAATTACGAAATATTATTTAATAAACGAATAAACAAATTATACAACATAATACAACGATGCAAATGTACTATAATATATCTTAAAAAATGTGCTCAAATTCAGATAAATGAGTGAGAGTGTGAATGTGTGTGTCCTGCTCTGCGGTTATTGTTGGCCATCAATTCAGGATGTGTTTCTGTACCATTATTAGTGTTTGAACGTGTGAGTATGTAAGGCCGTTTCTGAGCTGTGTGTCATTTCACATGTGTTTCTACAGTTTGAACAATGGAAAAGATATCTGCTTATTCAGGTTAGGTGAAGAACTGATGGACGTTTGACCCTCCACACTGATGGTCTGCTCTCCCAGTAAACCATGCGCTTTACAACAACAAAGCATGTTTATCACTGTGGGAAAAGAGCAGAACATTTAATGTAGATAACACTTTCCCTGCTTCTATAGAAGTGTGTGAGATGGTAGACAGGTTCTTATGAACCCAATGGTTCCTGAGAATTTTTATTTTCTTTGTTTGCACCATCTTCCTTTTTACTTGTATTTTCCTTCTTCCCCTGTTAACCTCTGTAGGTTTAGACGTTAAATCTAAGTTGAGGATTTTTTTCAGGTTTTCTTTTACATTTTTAGTCAGTAGTTTAAAGTAATCAGCAGTGATTTAAAGTTATGATGAATTTTCAAATTAAAAATCACAAGATGTGTAATTGCTTGTTTCTTCTAGTTTGCCAGTTTCATTCCTTTTCTGCTTAACCACCAAAAAGCTTCTTAACCATCCTGATTCTGTCTTATTGTGAGTGTTGAAGTAGTCTGTGATCGTGCAGGAGGAGGAAATCACTAAAGAAGAGATTGACATGTTGAGTGACGCCTGCACCAAACTGAAGGAGCAGAAGAAACTCCTGACCAAAGAGAAAGAGGAGCTGGAGGAACTGAAGGATGACGTGCAGGAATATAGCGAGGTGTGTGACCTTGAGTCCTTCTTTTTCATATCTAGTATCAATGCAGGATACTAGATATCAGGATTCCTTTTATCGCTCTCTACAGGACCTGGAGGAGATCAAGCGAGAGCTGTCCAAAACGGGGCAGGAGCAAGCGGTGGAGGAGTCAAAAGCAAGTCAGCGTCTTTCCAAGAGGGTCAATCGCATGATTGGCCGAATTGATAAGATCATCAATGAGCTGGAGAAGGATAAGGTGGTGCTAGATGGACAGATGGACGGAGAGACTACACCGCCTATCGGGTAAGAGATTTGGATTGGACTCTTATGTCGTGTGTACAGTGGGCTTCTTTTGTTCTTCACGGTGCAGGGGCATCAGGGTGTAAAGGCAAACCCAGTGAAGGGTTCCCAGCTAAATACGGAAATATTTTTGTTTTTTTAGATTGTTCTTTGAGAAACATAGTGACTTACCAAGGTAAGGGCAGGAGAAATCTCTCCCCTTCTCTTTTGTTTCTGCAACGAACGTTTCCAATCAGACAAGAAATATTTAGTATTTAACCAAATATTAAATATTTGTAGCTGTTAGGTGTGATTATACTGATTTTGATCCATTGTTTTGCTTTATTTTTCATTTTGTTGATTTGGTTGTTTGATCTAACATCGGTTTGCTTGACATTTTATTGAGATTAATTTCACTGTGGACTGATTATGTCAGGATTTTGCTGTGTGTTCCATTTCTAATAACAAAATTAGGGCTGTCAAACGATTAATTTTTTAAAACTAGTTAATCGCACTTTCCCAACCAAATTAATCGCAATTAATCGCGATTGAGCACAAAACTAATAATTTAGAAGAAGAAGAAGAATTTTACATTTATTATTATAAATAATAATTTATTTTAATAAGTAAAGAAGCTTGTAATATTGAAGTGTAAAATATAATTCAGAAATGCACCGAATTTTCGGTTTTTCGGCCGAAACACTTTTTTCACCGAAACAACACGGCCGAATGTTGATGACGTAAGCAGATATCGTGAGAGCGGCACGCGAGCAGTGGCAGCATAACATCACGAGCTCCCCGCGACATTCACTTCACACCAGTGGCTCTTAATAGAGAACATTCTCTCTCGTCTCACTCTGTTTGAGCAGCAAACTAAAGAGATCAGCTCATCTGATGCGTCTGTAGCGGACGTTATTACTTTTATCGCAGCTCTACAACGCCCAAAGTGGTAGATACGGACCACGGTAAAAACTATGAAAAGTCCGCGCTTAGAGTCTGTCAGTGCACGAATCATCTGCACTTCATCGCGACTGTACTTGATCCACGTTATAAAGAGTATTATTTGGAGGAATGAAACCAGCGCACGCGAGAAATAGAACATGGCGATGGACGCACAGAACCGGCGCAGGCAGAGCAGATCAGAAGGAGCAGAGCAGATCAGAGCGCGTCTCTCTGTCTCCACCAGTTTGCAACCTTGTTGTCTAATATGTTCAGTGAAATCCTGCAAATTGCCTCTAATAATACTAAGACGTAGGCTATTTTGTTTTACGCTACTTTATATGTGACAGTTTGTATATTTCTGGCAGATGTATATATTTTTTTTATCCTCTGGCCTTGTTTAAATACATTCTCAACTCTTTCTCAAATGTCAGTCAGATGACAAGCTCAACAGAAACCTATTTATACTATTATTAAGACCTGCAGAGAAAATGTTGTATCCTTTGTACTTGTTCTGAATACACTTTAAACTTAAATGCAATTTTTAATAGAGGAACATTTAATTTTACAACATTTCAGCAGGCCAGTAGGTCAAGTTAAACATTTTTGTTTGAATTATATTTTATACTCTTGAGTGTTGCAATATGCTTAATACATTTTTGTATATTTGTAAAACATTTTGTTTAATTTATTCTTTGAAACTTCTTTATTAATTTATGCAATTGCAATGCCTTGGTTTTAGTAAAGTTAGTACATCATCATAGCAATAAATGCAATTCTTTCGGGTTTTCGGCCAGGCTTTCCTCTTTTTCGGTTTCGGTTTTTTCGGTGCATCACTAATATAAATGAATGTAAACACAACACAAAATAAACACTTGTTTAAATACTGTTTTCTTTAATCAAAAACTGTATACTACAATGGGTAAGCCGGTCATAATTATTAAAAAATAAATGTATTGAGCTAAAGAGAACACACATATGTATTTGAATATTTGTGTGGGAAAAGTATGGCACTGATCACACATTTTTAACTAAAGGAACAAAACAGCGATCACATTCATATCAAAAGGAGCAAAATACCGATCACACACTCAAGGAGCAAAACTAAGCTGGAAGTCGACTGAAACATCGCTGTCCTCGTCATGTTTCCGTAAGTTTTCATCATCATGTCGCTGCACAATAAGGAATACAGTAGATGAGTATTTTACCAACTTCGAACTAGACAACCCGCGCGCCGTTCACAAGTTTAACGCACCTGCAGCCTTTTCCATAGTATTTCTAACGGCGAATTGTATAGATTTCCAACTTCGAACTAGACGATCGTGCTCGCGCTGCTCACGGCGCTCGCGGCAGTCGCACGCACGGCTTCATCACAGCCGTCAAGTTCACGCGACGCGAGCTGCTTAAAGGCGCGTTTACGAACGTGTACGCATGTACAGGCTTACAAAAGACAACGAAACGAGTAAAATAATAATGAATTAGTTAAATGTGCGCCACGGTACCTCAGGGATCAGCGTTTGCGTGGTCGGTGCTTCCCTTCTCTTCAAGTCCTTCCTTATTAGTGAAGTGCGCTGTGATTTCAGCTTTGCAAAATACTGCACACAATGCTTTTGTTCTATCAACGGATTTATCTGGCAAGGTTTTAACGTGAATCTCTCCAGCTAAACGTCCACTCATTGCGCCGGAAAAAAACGGAAGTGGGGAAAATAAACCGGAAGTGGGAAAAAACAGCAACTGTGATTAATGGCATCGATAAATTTTAACGCGATAAACAAATCAAATTAATCGCACGCGTTAAAGCGTTAACTTTGACAGCCTTAAACAAAATATTTCCTTCTTTGGTTGTTGTGAGATCAAAAGGTTTTTTTAGTGTTTTTTTCTGAAATCCGCAATCATGAAAAAAGCATGGACAGTGATTAGGGGTGTGATGATATCTTGTGGTACAATCTTTGCAATAAAATAATGTTCATGATACTACTCTTTGCTTGCACTCTAACAGCGAGCACACTACTGCCACCTAGTGCATTTACACTTTATTCTAGTTGCACCAAAGAGCAATTTAAAACAAATACAGTTGTTAAGTTTAAAACTATTTAAAACAAATTAACAAACTAAAACCGCCACCCATTATAGCAAACACCAGTTTGTGATTTTTCACGTCATGACAAAATATGTTTTGAATATACAATAGAAATCGTGCAGCTCTAGCATTTTCTACTCGGCACAAAGTGTGTATCAAATCGATTTAATTTTGGTCCTTTTATAAAACACTTCCTAGTCGTAGAACCCTAACCATGACTTTACTAAGCCTTTTGTGTGATGATGGTACAGGATTCTGATGAAGAGCTCAAGATGAGCGTCAACGCAGACGGATTGTGAGCAATGTCTCATTACACCCCTAAAAACAACTAACGTTTTTTTTCTGGAAATCGTAAAGCTGTCATTTCATGCATTGGGTGATCAGTTGACTCGCTCATCATCGGCTTTTTTCCCCTGGTGTTATCGAGTAACCGTTCCCTGTATGCAGTGTGTTCCTGTCCTACAGGGAGAACCTGATCAGCATCACGGAGCTCATCGCCGTGATGAAGCACATCCAGAGCATTCCTGAACACAAGCTCCTCCTGATCGCAGATGCGCTCGATGAAAACAAGGATGGCAAGATAGATATCGATGATGTCATCAAGGTGATGTCACGTGACCTCGCTGACTTTACACGCTTGGGTCTATATTCGTCATGTCTTCTGTGTTTGTGACAGGTGGTCGAGCTGATCGATAAAGAGGATATTGATATCTCCACTAGTCAGGTAGCTGAGATCATGGTGCTTCTGCAGAAAGAGGAGAAGCTGGTGGAGATGGAGAAAGCAAAGGAAAAAGCCGAGAAGGAGCAGCAGGCAGCTAAAATCCAAAACTAGAACTACAATTTCTTGAAAGTGTTCCACGCAACTTTTGTTTTAAGGGGCTTTAGACTGAAACTTGAAGCAGCACTGACCTCAATTTGCGTTGATATTTATTTATAGGAAGGAAACATGCACTGAAGAGAGGAGAGTTCTTGACAAACTAATGTAAATTATTTACTGTTGAAATACTAGAAAGACCATCAAAGGCTTCGTTTATCACCGTACAGACTCCTTTAATAAGCAAAATGTGCAGTATCGGTGCTCATTTTTGCAGTTGTGTTTCTTGCCACTAAGAACCTAATCTTTAAAATATATTTATCAAAATATAAATGATCTTGATATCAAATTATTCCCGAGGACAGCGATGTAATTTCCTGTCATTTCAAAGGTTAAATGCCCTTTTTGCACATCTCGTCAGTTGTCTGTATCATTCCACTTATATCACCATTACAGTTCAAATCTGTTTTTTTTTTTCCGATAGTCTAGAACTGTTATCAAACGGGAGCATGTTGTCCATGACTCTCTGGCAAACAAACTTTATAAAGAAAAAAGAATCTTGAATTGTGCATAGCAATCACAAGGACAATGAGAGTGGCTGGACAATCCGGAGTTCAGGGTCGAAGCGTCGATGTGTACTGCAATAGACTTGGACTGATTTCAGCATTCGACATGCTTTGTGGCCTTAGTTTAGTCCTTTGAGATGGTTGTGACACTACTCCTAAGATGCTGAATGTAGTTTCAGTCCAGTAGTTTATTTTCACAGGGTTGAGAAGACGGAAGATCCGTCGTGAACATGACAGATCCGAGTCCAGATGCCTATTCACAATGTGTCCCTTAAAGGGTCCGTTTGAAAACATACTTATATTAATATGTTCCAATCATCCATTCCAATCATCAATTTATTGGAGATTATGGAATTATACAGATGTGACTAGGGATTGTCTGGATTCATACTTGATCTGGAGATTAAATTCAATGTATATTATGATAATGCTTTCAATTCTTCTACCTGTTCAGAATTCACTCTTCTGGTTTGGAAAAAAGTGGGACTGTACTGTAAACGGTTTCGTAACAGTGTCTGTTTTGAGTTTCGAACCAGAAACTTACCAAAGGTTGGAAACCTACTGCAGTAAACCCGTCAATGAATTATCGAGTATTACTCAATGAAAACGTCCATGTTTATGTTTTAATAGTTTAAGTTTATAAAGACGTGTAATTGCACTATAACTATTCGGAGCTTTATTTTTTCTAGATTGTTCTAGACTCAGGAAGTTTTGTGTTAAGTCTGTTTTTTGCACAGTGAGAATGTTTGAGAAGAGACCTACGCACAATTTGAATAGAATTTAAGATTTGCAGAAAGTTGTAACTCTCTGCTGCTTGACGTAATCGCCGTTGGTCGATTGATTTTAACTCTTTGGGTGTTAACAAAAGTTGGATTAGATTATGGTTGCCGTTTCTTCTAGAATCTCATTTAAATGGATCAAAAATAATTTTTTTTTACCCATTGAAAGCCCATTGATTTTATAACTCATGTTTTGTTTTTGTTTTTCTTTAATTTCATTTTATTTGAAGTGCTGCTGTTTCACTATTTAACTTGCAGACTGTAGTATAAAAAGAGTGATTGTGCTGAAGTTTAAATTGTTAATTACATTGTAAACAACGATACAAAATATTAGTTTATGTAAATACATTATTTACATATTATTGGTTACAAATCTAAATAAAGCATCATGGATAAAGACATTCTTTTCTTTTCTTATCACTCAACGCTCATCTGCTATTGTTTTACCCCTTTTTCATGTAAGAAAATGATCCATTTACTAATGCTCTTTCTGTGTGTGTGTGTGTGTGTGTGTGTGTGTGTGTGTGTGTGTGTGTGTGTGTGTGTGTGTGTGTGTGTGTGTGTGTGTGTGTGTGTGTGTGTGTGTGTGTGTGTGTGTGTGGGTGTAACAATGATTTGTGGATTAACAACAAGTGTCTCGTACTTTGAGTATTAAATTTAACACAAGAGCACTAGACACGTTAAATGTTTAACCAAACCACACCAGCGCGCAAGACACCATAATTTTAAGTATTTAACCTGACCGCACGAGGGCGCTATAATTGAGTACATGCGTATTTAACGGAGCGATTGTGCGGGAAAGACGAATGAGTAACGAATGCTATTCGTTTCGTCACGTGACCTCAGAGTCAGACCGTTTGACTTCAAATGTCTAGTCTACACATTCTCTGTCCGTTCGCAATTGTAATATAGTTTGTATATTTTCATCTAAATAACATGCATGACATTCAGCTGTACGTTACCCGGCGAAAAGCAAATACGCAGCCTTTACAGTTATCATAAGTGTCCTGAACCCAAACAGTTTGACACACAGACTGAAAAACGGCAGGCAGTTATGTCGTCTGCAGTAATAACCTGCGCGGGCTTAAAGTGGGTTAAATAGTTGCGTGCACACTAAACCGTCAGGCCCATAAGTGAAGCCTTCTGCGGCGGTAAGAGGGTTTCCACTTTGTGCTCATTCCTGAAAATCGACAGCTGATTCTAGGCGTCTGGCCACAACAGCGTTTGAACTGTAGGTGTGTCTGTGAGTGTCTGTCCCGAGAAAAGTCCTCGTGTAGGCAACACACACAAAATATTGGCCAGGCATTTTGATTCAGCCACCACGTAAGAGACATATATAAGCACAGGCACAGTTGCCAGCCAAAAAGCAAGTTTGGATGGGAAAACAATTGAGGAATTTAGGGGATGGGTTTGGAATTTTGTTTTTGGATTGTGGAATTCACTTTTAATGTGATTTGTGTCATAGACATGTTCTTGACACCTGTTCTTTTGGCTGCTTTGATACAGAATGTTACATGTTAGAGCTTTGGCTTAGCACTTTAGATGGCAGCTACCGTATACTGTATATTTTTCTATGTTCTTTTTCACGACACCAATGTTGAATGTTCCTGTTCGGTTTCAAGTTCAAGTTCATTTGTACAGCGCTTTTCTTAGTCCGACACCAACGCAAAGACGCTATGTGGAAAAAAAAGTCTTTAAAAAGAGAAGAGATTCAGATAAAACATTTTTGTAAGTGCAAAACCGAGTGTGAATGTTCATTGTCTGTATTTCCAGCATCTGTGTGCTTTCTTAGACGAGATCATGTTGTTTCAGGCATAATGAAAGTCTGCTGCATGCTCTTGCATCAACCAGATATGGAATCTCAAAATAAAACCAGTTGGAATTTTCGTTCCTGTTGAGATGTGTGTTTTTATGGGGAAATGCTGCAGAGAGCAAACATTTACACTAGATGTATGACACCGAGATGTTGCTGACGTCATTCTCTCCAGCTCTCCATAGACGGTTTAGCAAAGTTATTATTCGTCACTTTTAAGCTAAATATGACATTCTAATTGTCTGTGTTCTAAATGTCCTGGGTCATTTTGGTCAAGGAGAACGACCAGTGTAAAATAAGAGTACCAAGTGGCTGTTTCATTTAAGCACCACAAAACCCTAAAATTGTACTTTTTGCATACATAACCACTAGAAGGCAGTATAATACAGTTTTAAGACAATACCTCAAAAATGTTTTATTTATTGATGTGTGTATTACGTATACTATATACATTTTTATTTTTAGTTATTATGTATTTTTTATAATTTTACCAATTCAATCACATGTGCCATTTAAAAGAAATTTACAATTTATACAAGCTTTAATCTAGTTGGACTTTCACTTTAGTCCAGTTCCCTCTTCCATTCTCACATCTCTCTCTCTCTCTCTCTCTCTCTCTCTCTCTCTCTCTCTCTCTCTCTCTCAGTCTGCCTGTAATAATATTGTTCCTCAATCTCCTCTACAAACACTTCAAGCTTTTACTCATCTTTCCCCTCAGTTATTTTGCGTCGACACGGCGCCAACCGTCACCAGAACCCTGGCTCTCGGGCTGAAAAGCAGCGTTATCAAGCCAAAAATCCTGGTCAGTGAGGGTAATAATGCTTATGGAGTCACTAAATGCGAAACATGAAGCTCCAAGTAAAACAAACTGTCATGTCTGCGTCAGAAAACAATCACATGAGGCAGTTTTGAGGTTTGACTTTGAATGACTGAGAGGATCGCTTTCAGTGAAAAGCTCGGTGGATTTGTGGTGTGTTCCAGCACAGAAGCTCAGCCGGAGTCGCTTTACACATGCTGTGGCCGCCATGTTTGGGCTGGTGACACTCTCGATGTGACTATCGATGGCTTGTTCTGTGCGGTAAGCAGTGAAAACGCCTGACTGATACTCAACAGCAAATATTGACCCTGTCCTGCTTCACCTCATGTCCGTCTCCGCTTCCGCCTTGATTGTTTGGTGTAATCCGGGTGCTGAGCTGGAGTAGTCGACAACCTCTTTCCCTGAGCAATAAAAGTCAGATTATTTTGTATCAGACTCCTGAATCACTGACTAGTTTATTTTAAGAGTGAAAAATGTGCTTTTTGGATTCTCGTAGAACCAACAGAAAGGATTGTCTGTTCTGTTGACTGTTCCACAAAACTCAGACTTACACCACAAATCGATTAAAATAGATTATGCCTCACCCTCAATCATTACATTCCGTTTTAAACGTGCTGCTATAATTTCACACAATTGGTCTTTTTTTGTGTCAGCAGTTGTGGCCTAGTGGTGGAGACAAAAAGTCAAGGGTCCTCAAGCAAGACCCTGAACCCAGTCTACTTCCTGAGAGCCACGCCTTAACACCGCCCACTGCTCCTAGCATGAGTGTGTGTGTGTGTTGACTTCACTTCGTTCCTATGTTTCCCATTGTACAAATTCTCTATTCCTTTTAATTTAGATTTTCAATTTAATCATCATATTTGCACATATTTAATTATATGTATACATCTTAATTATACATTATTTACATTGCTTCAGTTAGTTTAGTACGTACATTTGCTTTTGAACCTAATAGAGGCTGCAGTTGAAGAAAATTCAACAACTGAACTTATAATGAAATTCACTTTCAATCAAAATCTAATTTTCTTTGTCACGTAATAAATGACTAAAGATCTATACACATACACACACACACACATGACTAAAGCTCTCTTCGAGTGAGCAGGATGGTGTAGCGGTGTTAAACTGCGCACATGTGATTCCTTATGACGGACGCTGTGGAGCAGGTGCAACAGAAGCTTCTCTTTAAGATTGAACTATTGCCACTCGTTTCTCAGAATGGGAAGGGCGGAGTTTGGGGAAAGGAAAGGAAGTGGTGTGAAGTGGATTTCCTGGCTGGAAAACAGCTGGTTTTCCCATGAGGCTCGTTGCTACTCGGACAATCTAGTGTAACATACAGACAAATGTTTATACCAAACTAGGTCTCCATTCACAACGAACATAAGACATTTTTCACGGCCATTCAATGGTCCTGTTTTACTGTGAGCAGTAAGAGCTCCGAGCTGCAGCACAACTCAAACGGAGAAGTGGGATCATGCCATATGTGGTGGCAATTCTAATCTTTAATTCATTACTGATGTCGTCTGCTCAAAGGAAATTCAGCATCTGTAATGTCTTGGATGTTTCAAGCGGGATCAGGCTTTGTACTAGTAGTTCAGCCGTGAGCGCAGCTCTATTTTTAGAGCTTTGATACAGTGATTTATTGCAGTCATTTTTGGGGGGACAGCATCGTCGCTGTGCGCACAAAGGAAAGATAGGCACAACTTCCTCCGTGAAAAGTTGCCTCAATATTGTAGTTTTTGCACCTACGTTTCTCAGTATTACGTTTGACCAAACATTATATGATTTCAGAAGTGTTGCAACTACATTTTAATCACACGATATGTGAAAGCCTAAACAAAAAAATACAATTGACAGAACAATAGCTTTTCTTTTTGGGTCAAGTAGAAAATAAATTCTTAAACGAGTACAAGTGTGAACAGTATGCAAGAACTTTTTCATTCAAAACGTTGCACATAGAAGGCTAGAAAGTCATACGCATTGATGTTCATGTGTATCTGGAGGTCGTGTCCCTCTCAAGGAGTGACTTTAAGCTTTTGAGACGTTAGTGTGTCAGGGAAGATCTCAATGCCTGTCACCTTTCACAGAGGAGAAAAGGCCTCCTGACATTAAATGAATATTAAGGCCAGCAGCTTCTTCTGCCGGAGTCACTAGCTGGAGATCTATGTGCACTTGGTGGTGTCTTTGTGTGCCTTTTGAGTGACATGTCTCGTCAACGTCTCCATCATCATCCTGAAGAGGAGGATCCCGGCTGTCACAGCACTGAATGATAGGTCACCGTGTCCCGTGTACTCGGGTTGGGGTGCACTAATGACCCTCTTCCCCTCTCTCCTCTTAGTCATGTCCATCATCACACCTCGTTCATGCATATCTTCATTGTGTTGCATATGTATTTGGCCTTCATGTTAAATGTATGAAAAGTCCCATTATGGCACCTATAAAACGCCAGACCCATCATCAAACACTTCACTGCAGGCTAAATAAAATCTATCCACACACACTCACGCTGGCATGAAGAGAACCATTGTCTGCGGGCGGCTTTTGTGAGTGTAGAATTATCGCAGTGGATTTTCTAAACCGTCTCAGAGCGACTGACAGCTTCATAGAGAGCGAGAAAGGAGTGGGGAGGAGGGATGGACCGGGCAGAAGATCTGAAACCGAGACTCTTGCAGAGCTTCTGGCTTCACTGAAATGGGACGACACTGAGCAACTTCCTGCTTATCGATAGGGTTCCTGCATCTGTGTCCAGTTCCAAAATGTCAATTTCCTGATAATGCCTAATCAGTTTCTATTCAGAGGTCCAAGGAAGCAGACTACTAAAATCTAAACCGTATGTTTGGTCATTTATTTAGCTGTTTGATTTTTGTTATTTATATGCACAAGAAATATCTAACATTATTTTAATTTCAATTTTTAAATCAGCCAATCTCAGCATTTTTAATGGACGGGAATGAGACGTTCTTTCAAAGCTGACAGTATGAGGAACACGAGTGATGCCTGTTTGTGTTACCTTTATCAACAGTTAATGTTTAACTGGTTGCATGAATTTGCATATAATGCTCTTTGTCCCCAGAAACCGGATATAAAAGGCATGTACATACCACGTGATCAGGTATTTCAGCTTCACAGCAACAGACTGATGGCAGTAGAAAGGCATGTCTCATTCCCTTTTAACAGGGAACCAAAGTAAAGAAAATAAGTTCTCCATACTGTCAGGATTGACAGTATGGAGAACTTAACTTAAGGACCACATTAGAACTACTCTAGTTTTTGCAGACTACCAAGGTGTAGTAGTGCAGATCTCCCATGGTACAAAATGGGTATAACTCAAAGGGGAAAACTTACTCGTATGAAACCTTGGCAGGGTTGTGGAGACTACAATATATGTAAACCATGGTATACATGTACATGGAAAATAATGAAGACTTCTTTTCCTAGAGGAAACACTGGAGTCAACACTTTTGTGAGAACTTCCTAGTGGAAAGTATGCCAGACAGTGGCCTACATTTGTAAAAGCGTATGGGCACATGATGATGATTTGTCATTTGTTTTTAGTTGAGGCTTAATAACTGAAAGCCATTTCTATTTCAAGTGATTCAGAAGTGTTGAACCTCGACATGAGGAGCGAACATGGAAAATGATTACAGTAGAATAGGTGGTCCAATAATCATATAATAGAAAATTATCATTTCAGATAAATTTGCTACCTGTATGATACATAAAGCAGGTCTCCTGAGCAATGGTATCCCTTTTATCAACATGGGGTGGTGTCCTCATTATGATATAATGGTATGCTGTATTGAAGAGATGAGTTTTCAATCTATGTTGACAATCTCAGATCACACTAGGCAGAACATTCCAGAGCTTAGGTGTCAAATACGCACAGGATCTTTCTTCAGCCTGTTTTTGAAATTATAGGTTTTAACAGCTGCCTGAGGATTGGAGCGTAGCAATTGTTATATTGCATAGTACAAGATAAATTCACCCAATTAAGAAACTTGACCATTTACCATTTCATTTTGAATTGTATACTGTGCCCGATCTAAATGCAGTTTGTCAGTATTAGGATAAGATTGTACATTTTATTTCTTGTAATCAATCTTGTTTCATTTCAAAGGCTTGAAAATCTTGCATTGGAAATACAATGATTGCACCGCAATCACAGTCGCAACTAGCCTACATTGATTTTGTGCAATAGGGGGGTGAGTGTATCTTTCTAAATGAGGCTGAACTTAAAACGACAGCTGATACTGGTCAGCTGTCACATTAGTTTTATCATTAGTGTAACAGCTGAGTACTGAGGCCTATATCCATCTTCTTCTCTCTTACTTTCTTTCCTCCCCTCTCCCTCTTTCCTGTTAGTCTCCTCCTTTGTCTTTCTCAAGGGAAATACTTCAGCCCCATTTCCATCCACGTCCTACCAAACTCAGATATGCCTCATATGAAATGTAATCAAACCCCAAACCGTTAACCTTTTCAACATGTTCTACTGTTTCAAACTCAGCTCACTTTGCCCTTTCCAAGTAATCTTTAGCTGATGTGCCATGTGAGTTTGAAATTGTGACTTTCTCATCCAGCTGTTCCAATGCTTGTCTAATTGTTGGCATGATAGTGTAAAGACTGGTCAGACTGGCACATGTGAACATCTCATCTTAAATTGGTTGCAATCATCTAGTTGTGCTTGTTGTGTCCGTCTTATAAATAAGCACTGGTGATTATAGAATTACTGGTATTTACAACAACAAGGTTGGGGATTCAATAACCCCCCTCATGCCACAAAATACATCGGGTTATACATTGATAGCATGTCATTTACTTAGTTTATGTTTGCATGAGACACTGTGCAGACTAGGTTTTTAAACAGCTAGTAGATTTTTACTGCACTACAGGTTTATGTGAAAGCCCCATTCATTTAAAGTTGAGAGCGTGCAGAGGTGTAAAATACGTCTGAACCTCTGAGGATAAGTTTACAGGAAGTGTAAATATTAGTCTCCTGACAATTTTGACTCAGTATTCCATATACCACCAGTATGTCTGTTCAAGTATTCTTGTGGGAAAAAAACCCCTGCCTGTTCTTCCAGAACATCTGAATTGCTGCTTGATCTGAACGACAGCTGCCTAAAAAGATTCTGCTCTTCTGCTGGATGTTAAAATTCTTAGATTGAGTTTCAGTCTTGGTTTTTTTTTTTTTTGTTTTTTTTTTTACACATTTCCGCAGTTCATTTTCCCCTCTTTTTTATTTACAGTATTTAATTTTGTATGAACTTTTTGAGTCAATTAATCAAATAGTTACAAACTTTTTTGAAATACTCCAGAGACTTCTCTTCTTCACCATATACTGCAAACATTTAATGTAAAAATTAAATCTTTTATTCAAATTTCAGACCAGTATTTTCCACAACTGAAGTGTCCTTGAGTAAGTTGCAGAACCCCATCTGCTCTAGCGCAGCACGTATTAAGATTAAGATTGCCTGTGATTTGTCTCACTTTACTGAACATTACGATTGGGTGAATTGCAAAGCACAAAATGTTCTATTGGATTAATAAAGTATTCTTCTTAAAGAACAGACTTATTTAAAATGAATTGTACAAAAACATGAACAAAACAAAAAGTGGCAAAAAATTGTATCATTGTAAAATGTTGCTCACATACTGTATATTGTAATATAGAATTTGTATATTTTCTACATTATGGTTTCATAAGTCATTTTCTATGAATGTTTTGTTTATTTTTATGTTACACAAAATTGCCTTAAAGACCACAATTTGATTTCTTTTTCTCAAAATCGTCCTGTTAATAGAATGAACTAACACAAACACTCTGGCTAATGCATTGTGAGTGTGTTGTCAGACATTGCTCTATGGAGTGCACCTAAGCCAGAAATGCTCAATACTGATAATACCCCCCTCCCCCTACACACACACATACTCACCAAACTGAGGCCTGGGGAGAGATGTAGATGAAAGGGTATGAGCTGAAAAAACGAGACAATGTACCTCAAAGATTCTTTGTTGTGTTTTTTTAGTGACTTCCCCTGAAGTCCAACACAAAACTTGGGACATTTTTATCTGAATTTCTGCAAGTTGGATATTTTGACACAAGGTCATTCAGCACCTCCCTAAATTGAATGATAGTAGCATCCATTGTCATGTCTAATGCACAAACAGTGTGATTTAAGCCCACATATTTTTAGTCTAGACACACTTGGGGCTCCCAGGCCTAGGGGTCTACAGGGTCTTAGTGGGCAGATGCAACAACACTTGTTCTTGTTCATTTCACAATTAGACAGCAAAACAATAAAAAAGTTTGTGCTTCCACATTTAAAATTGGCTTTTCACAAAGTAAAATTAGCAAAGTTTACACATCCTTTTAAGTTTGGAATCAAAATCAGATTCATTCTTAACTGCAATGTAGATCAGTTTATCCTTATATTTTCGATGGAACTGATATAAAGTCATAAGTCACTAATTCATCACTATAGCTACATCATATCATATCATGAACAGCGCAACCATGCAGCTGCAACAGCAAAGGTTCACAGAGCAATCCCTGGAACTGTAAATTCCTTCTTGATCTTTTTTTCTGTAATCGAGTAAGCCTGTTCTTGAAAAACATTATAAACCATGTAAACTTCCATGTAACTGCAAGTTTTTGGCAATAATTAGAAGGACTGGACCTTGACATAGTATAATGTATAAAAAAACGCATATAACTTTTTTTTTATGCAAACCCCTATATACATCCATTCAAGCACCTGCCAAGCAAATCTGGTTGCTTAGCAACAGATCACGCATTCTCTTCATCTTTTAGTGTTTTATGATGGGCTAATGTATTTTCCAAGTCCTTAGACTCAGCATTTTCTGTGGTAATATTAAGACTTTTTTCATGATTTTAATGAATTAAAAATAAGTAACTGAATTAACAAACAATCATATTTTTTTGATTATGTATCTCAGATTTTGTGCTTTTTAAATCGAAGCAGTTATTAAAGACATGCTTTGTTAGCAAGGTGAATGTGGACCAGGTTTAGTCAGACTAACAGCCATTGCAGATCAGGCCTGAAATTATTCAAAGGTAATTTGAGAAGGAAAGCAGCAGACACAACTTATGCTCCTTTAAATATTGCAAAGCAGCTTGAATGTGACAGAGAGTTCAACACACGCAAACACAACCATCTGATTTACCCAGAGATTATTTCTGTGTTTTCACTGAAATTGCCTTAATGACAAATATGTCAGTCAAAAAAAAAAAAAAAAAAATATATATATATATATATATATATATATTCCATACAGTAAAATCATTGTACAAATGTAATAATTATAAAAAAAAAATGTAAAATGTGTATTATTAATATACAATCAATTTTGTATTATGTTTTACTGTCTGTTTCAAACAGCTAATTTAAAAAAAGGCGTTACATCAGCTAATTCTCTGCATAAAATCTTCAGAATGATTGAAATTTAAATGGTTAATTCTGTTTACACTCTAAAATTTGTGTCACTTTGTTCACAAACCTACACAGCACTTTTAATTTGAGGGGTGGAGGAAATTGGATTATGCTTTAGATTATATTGAAACATCCACTCTCAAATTTTGGGGGTTTAATTTTACCCCTTGGCTCAAACAGAAGAGTCTACTTAAATAGACTTGCTGGTTTTGTTATCAGGTTTTTTGTGGATAAAGAAGAATCACAAGTCTGCGACTTTGACCTGGTGATTCTGTAGTACAAGCAACATGAATGAATGTTCAATTTCAATTTCATGTTTTTTTCTTCAACTTAATAATATAAACTAGTCCATATTTGCATATGTAAACAGACTGAACATCTCAGTAGTGCAAACACTGTGTAAACTCAGTCAGAATGTTGGGGGTCCAGATTTGGTGTCTGCAGGTGGTGTGTGGGTTCCTGATGTGCTCACTGATCACAGCTGGGACCACTTTGCAGAAAGAACAGGGTAAAGTGAGAGATTGTGAGGTGCAGCAGATTTTTAAAGACAGCTGGCAAGACAGCGGAGGAAGAAGATGCCAGTGCACAACTTTACTGTTTCCTCACTCCCATTCTCTGTATTCCCTCCCTTTGCTTTTTAGGAAGTGCAAACTGAATGAAAACCATTGAGCCAAACTGGTCTGATCTCCACTGCCTCAGCAACAGTTGTCAGGGTGAGGGACCCCTGAGATCCAAAGCACATTAAACACAATCCAGAACAAATCAAGTGTAAACTGAAAACGGCTCCAAAATAAACTAAACCCAGTGCTACGCACTGCAGACAAATGGGTTTGCATTTTAATAAAGCTTTGACTTGGTTTACTGAATTTCAAGTTTGCTTGTAGAGCTCATGAATGAGTTTATGTATTATGATGATATGATGCATATCTATATACCGCAGCCACATTTTTCCTCAGCTTTGAGACTGTTTACCTTCACAAAATGCAAAGGCCCGTTAAGCATGTGGAAGCGTTTTCTGTATAATGACTGCTAATCTCACAGCAAATAATTTGGAGAATTCTTTGAATCACACAGTATTTTCAAAAAGCTATGGAAAGGTTATATCCTTCAGTGATATAAACGCTGTAACAGTCTTCTTATCTACTGAACACACAGTGAACTGTAAAGTAACGAAGGCAAAGAATTTACCTTCAAACTGGAAGCCATCTGTTTATATGTTTCACACATAAATGCAATGGCGTACTTCCTTCTCAACTAATGAAACTTACCGGTCCGCTCCATAACCACTGCATAAACACTCAAGCACAGAAGGACAGTGTGTGTGTGTGTGTGTGTGTGTGTGTGTGTGTGTGTGTGTGTGTGTGTACTATAATTCCATTTACGTTTCAAAACCTCTTGTGCAAAACTAATTTCTGCAAGAAATGGAAATATATTAACTGTATATATAAGCTTACAAATACAAAATCAGCCCAATATTTTGAATGCATTCAATATGCATTAATATTCAAAAATAGTGTTTAAATATTTTTTCACTTCCCTTTACCCTGTGCAGGTCTAACTCTTTCACTAATGTGTACATTTTCCTTTTATATAAAACAGTTGAAATTAATTCGGAAGTTGGAGACACAAATGGCCTAAATCGAAGATTGTAGACAGAGCTGATTAAAATTCTAGATATACTTTTTTCAGTGAGGTTGAGAGTTCTCACCTCTCACACCCCATGTTTTTCTATCTCTATCTGCTGATGTTCATCTCAGACCTCTGCAGGGATTCCTCCAGCCCATAGGAACTGACAGAGTTTGTCATTTGCTCTTGTCTGCATCACAGACAGTCAATCTGTTTTGGATGTCATAGAACCTAAGCATATAGATCATTCCTGATGTGCCTGCAAGCTTTTTGACACACACACACACACACACACACACACACACACACACACACACACACACACACACACACACACACACACACACACAAATAGGTTATCAAACTCGACTACTCAAACTACTGTAGGAGTTCTTTCAGTCTCCAGTATAACTTAAAAGCAAAGTATCTCCTAGCTAATGCGGATGAAAGATCACAATTGCAAATAATGAGATTATACAAAATTTTAAAATTAGTCAATGCCTACCTCTAATACATACATGCACAAACCTACAATACATACAAATAGGTTCATTACATGAAGCAAAATTGCTCTTAGTTTGTGTTGTCAAATTCAAGCAGTTGTGTTAATAGTACTTTAAATACACTTTTTCCACCATTGATTTTTTGTTTAACTCTGATTTTTCACATAGTTAAACTAAAGTTTAAAAACAAACATCATGCTGTGTTGTCGTTGAAAATAAACAATTTAGCCTAAGGATAAATGACAAATCATTGCAAAGGGGAAATAAATTTAACTACAAAAAGTCCACTTTTAACACTGTTTGAGATTAGTCTTACATGACAGTGAAATAACCGTGTGACAGTGTTATTGAACCAGTATTTAGGACGACTTAACACTAAACAGAAATGGAATACCAACACAAAACGAAAGCACAGTGTCCTATGATTCGCAACAGGTAAAGAGTCGTGGAGTGGGACGGAGTGTGTTTTAAGACACCTGTCCCTGCCTCTCACTTTCTCTATGGCTGTCTTGCTCACAACCTCTCCTAATCGCTGATTTGGCAAAGTCACTAAGAAAAAATTCCAAGGTCCAGTTTCAGGAGAAGAGCTCTCACACACCAGCTTATACAATTACGCACAGACTTGGATTCACACGTCATACAAATCGTCATTTTGGGGGGTTGTGGCCCTTTTTTATTCCAATGTGGCCTCAATGGTGAAATTTTATTGCTGAGCTAAGGCTGTGAACCCATCTCCGAATGTATCAACATGCACAAGTGCTTTTATATTAAGAGTCATCTCCATATCTTACAGATGATCATATGAACATAAGCCAAGTTACTGATATTGCAAATAACCCAATCTTCCATCGATCTCTTGGAAACAAGACAGTCATTTAGTTTGTTACATTTCACAACAAGAAAAAAATACATTAATGATTATTTGGGAAGACGTTTTCAAGCTTTAAGGTTTTTGCATTGAATAAAAGTGCATTAAAGTGTCCTTAATTAGGACACCAGAGACCTAAATACTGAAGATTGGTGGAAAAAAACCCACAGTGGCTTCCTGAAAGCTCTACGTTCCAGAGTGTGCAAGAAGCCAAAAGTCACAAAATGTGAACTTTGTGTGAACATCTGGAATACGGCCCTGAGTACAATACAGCCACAAAACCGCTAGTAATGTCACAGGGCAGAAATAATCATTAATACATACCTGACCTTCAACTTTTTACCTTGTGAACTGCATTACGCATTTGGTCAAAATCGTGCTAGAAATCACAATCAAGGGTTATCAAGACTTACCCTGTGGAACATTCATCAACGCTTTGACTTTAAACCACTGTTAAATTGAGAAGTACTAGTGGCTGTGTTGTGTAGTGGAATTACAGTGGTACTGAGTTTTACAACAAACGAGCCATCAATTGGTTGCTTTGTTGAGTTAGCAAAAAGTTAAGGTACAAGTTTGAGAAGGGTGCAGTGACATTACAGCGTCCCCCACACCTATATCTCCCAACAAAGTTAGGTGCTTTAGTTAGGTGCTAGTTAAAAATCTAATGCTAATGAAACGTCACTTCTCAGCTGTTCCTACCCTTCGCGCTGCGCGATAAATGCACTAAATGAAAATAAACACTTATAACAGTACACACGATGTTGTACTTATTTATATTCGTATTCAGTTTTGACGTGAACAGCTGAGCAGTGATGTTAGTGTAGGCACTTCTGAGCTGTAGGAAGAATTTTCAGAACACCGGGACTAGTTCCAGTTTTGTGCAGTTTAGAAATTAGCGATCACGTGTTAATGGAAACGGAAATATTGACGTCGTCAATCTCGAATTCCCTCGATTGCATTGGTTGCTCATTGCTGCTTAACTCGTAGTAGATTTGAACAATGAGCAGCCAAAATTCAAAAGAAGGCGTAAACAACGTAGAGACAGATAGTGTAAAGCAACCTTTCTTCTCAGCTTGGCGGGGAGACCCTCATTACCTCAGCCTACTTCACTCGGGTTCAGCCGCTTGTCAGTGCAGTCTCTCTCCACGCTGACGGCGTGTTTGACACAGCTTTGCTTTTCAACCTCAACCTCTCCCTCTCCCTTTCAAGTCATTTTTCCTCGGTTTTACTCTCGTTATTTTCCTCCGTGCGTCATAAGCGCTGGCGTCTGCTGTGGCTTTTAACAGGGGCTAAAATATGTCGTTGCTCTCCCGTCCAACGGCACAGACTCGACGGTAAACACTGTCTGGTCAGAGCGCGCGAACATCCAGGCACGTGAACGCGCGCGCCCGCACACGAAACTGCGAAAGCACGTTTTTACTTTATTAAACGTAACAAAATATATATCCACCGAATCTTTTTTTTTTTCTGTAACCACAATGAAGGTATTAATTATCCTCAGGCCTGTTATTGCAGTACTTTAGAGTGCTCCGGCACACACTTTCTTGTTGTTGTCGTACTCCCAATGGATTTAGTTGCATGCACAGAAGTTGCTTTAATGTCCGATGAAGTATTTTGAAATCAGAAAATTATTGGGCATTCCAGGGAACAATGGTTGTATTGTGATTTAATCTGTTATAAATCTATACATTTTTAGATTTAATCTCTTGTGTTTGCCTGTCCTTGGAATCGAACCCACAACCTTGAGGTTGCTAAGTAAAAAACAGGAAAAAGCCGCCAAGACTGATTTTTGAAAATATGAAATATAAATATATTTAAATTAAGTATACAAATATTCAAATCATTTTGATGTTTAAACACTAACGACTTTCACACCATTGCAACACACTTTTCAAGGCGTATTTAGAATGACTTCAACATCTTTTAATCCAACTGCATGATTAAACCATCACATATTTGTAAATAAACTGATGTTCTCGCTGAAATCCTTCAAATACATCCAAGATTTGTCACGTGCATGTAATCTACGTGGGGCATTTATAGCTCTCAAAACATCAAGACTTTAAAATGTTTCATCCCACATTGTGTTGTTTAACAGTTTTCAGATTTGTGGACAATTGGAACCCACAGTAACAGTGTGACAGCAACAGAAGTTGACATTGGTAGAATAAAAAGAGGAAACCGGAGTCCTGTGGGACAGAGAAACCAAAAAGAGAAAAGGATGAAAAAGAACTTTGAAGCCAC